>CM049794.1:39866211-40166051 GCA_027422405.1 Ptychobarbus kaznakovi | reverse complement strand
TAACGATTCTATTTTGATTAGGGCTGCAACTAACGATTATTTTGATAATCGATTAGTTGGTCGATTATTCTTTCGATAATCGGATTAAATGATATTTTATTTTGTTGACAAAATACACTCTATTCCACAATTCGCTCAATGTCATTCAAACTAATTGAATGCTATGAAAACATACAGTGTTTATTTTTATTAAACCACCTGTCATAAAAGAGAAAACAAATATTTCAGGAATCTGTCAAAAAAAGTTTACATCTAAACATTTTATTGTAATTTATTGGGCAAATTACAAACAAACCACTAATTAGTATTTATAATAACAAAAATTGCCTCATAACAGCTTGCATTCTTGCTTGCATTGTTTATGTACTTTTTGACTGTAATTGCGTATCTGAAAAAAACACATAAGTGCTCTGCCTTTCTTTCATAGATAACAGCAATAATTATATTATAGCATTAGAAATAGCCTACTACTGTTACTGAAGAGCTTACGCATTTTGGAGGACTACTAATACAGAAAGCTAAACATGATTTTGGTAATCACCAATGCTGTTAGTTGAGCAGCAGTGGCACAACCTACATAATCTGTTAAAAAACTTACATACATTTGTTTTAATACATTTTAAGCACTGTAATAGTGATATAGTTTAAATCTCTATTAAAAAATTAAACTAATAAAGATAATAAAGACTCAGTGTAAACTAACAGGTGAGAGGAATGTTCTGCAGGAACACGTTCACTTTGATCACAGTCAAGTCTATCTCCTGTGATGAATGTTATTGACATAAAGTTATTTTTTGACATGCAATTCCCTTTTCTACCAGTAGGTCTAAAATGGAAGGTTGTGAAAAATGTTCACTGTCCCCCTCTCTTGATTGACACTGGTCTCATGTCTATAGGCCCTTTAACTAAAAAGCTATTACAAAAACACCGCCCAGTGAGCTATAGCAAAAAACAAAGAAAACGTACACTTTCCCCTCGGTCCCTTACTGAAAGCTCTGCAGAAAACGTGCACTTTCCCCTCGGTCCCTTACTGAAAGCTCCGCAGAAAACGAAGAAAAGGTGCACTTTCGCCACGGTACCTTACTGAAAGCTCCGCACAGAGCGAGCTTGATGCACATTGAGACGGCTTTGAGCGGGCTAGTGCTTATTACATCGAGCGAAAACTATGTAAAAGAAGGCTGTGAAACATGATCAGCTTTGCCCTTTTGGCAGTCACACTGTTTAGATGTTTTTTTGGGCAAGTCGATTTGGAGTTATTGCCGTTTATCGCTGAATGTGTCACGAATATCGAAAACTAAACCAACCCCCCTCTCTGTGTTCCGTCTGTCTGATGCGCGTGCACGCGCCATTCGGTAAATTAAACTTAACACAGCCGTTCAGGACGGACCTTTATTGCTCGCGTGAATGTTTTTGCGCTGAGGACGCACACGCATCTGTCACAGCGCCTGACAGGGCAAGCCTTTACACTAATGCATGTATTATCCGCGAATGTGAGCAGATCAGTGAAGGAGATTTTAACAGCATTGCCCAGATCAGCTGTACTGCATGTCACAGCACAGCAGCTCTACTGCAAACAGGAACAACTAACGTTACGTAGACCTTTCTTGTCGGCGCGTTATTGGAGCGGACTCTGCTTTTCCGGTGAGCATGAGCGTTAACGGAGCAGAATGATAGAGCGGAGCATCACGCGGCACAGTGATGACGGCTGCTGGGTGGTGCGGTGCGGCATATATTTTCGACTGCCAAAAATTCAGTGCATCCCTAGTAAATGGACAAAATAATTCCTTGAGGCACATAATTTGCCTCGATGATTTTTTGTATTCCAGTAACTCGAGGAATCGTTTCAGCCCTAATACATTTAAATGTAAAATATAGGGCTGAAGCGATTCGTCATCGATTACGTCGATTATAAAAATACATTGATTAGCATTTAGTGCGTCGACGCGTCACACCTTTAGCCACGCCCATTGCGCGAGCCTGCAGTTATTCCTACTTAAGACTGTTTTTCTGCCATGTTTAATACAAACAAGACTGTAGAGCAGAAGGTAAAGGCTAGTATGACATCATCATTTCATAGAGCGTTCATAGAGCTTTCTATTATTATACGACCGTCAGAACCGCATGTATATAGCCGAACTGACGCTTTTACATTGTCAGGATTCACATCCGCATTCAAAGCTGCGCTGAATGAACGGAACAGCACGGGACATCGAGTTTCCTATTTAATCATGACTGGTTTAATTCACTCACAGAGACGGAGAAATGATTCGCGTTCATCTTAAACCGGAGCTGCCGTCAGTGCCGCGATCGCGAGAGCTCTGAGACGCGTGAACCCAACCGCTCTCTGCACTCGCTAACAAAGCATGTAAAGTCATTGTTAGTTGTTTTAACTGTGTGATGGATTGGACAAGCCTCGACTGGGATCATTTATTTAAAAAAGGGCTGTCAGCTGTGATAAAACTTCCCGGTGTTATGACGCCATTTTTGATTCTGTCGCTCTCGTGTCCTGAATGCAGTTGTGACTTCTGCTGTTCATTCATATACAGATATGTATTCAAGCAGATGTTTTAATCTGCTGAATAAATAAAACCTTTCAAGTCTCTCACCTGTAAGCAACTGCTGTCAGTCCCAAACAGAACTGTGAATGCAGCATAATGTGGATTTCTATTGACTGTATCACTGCCCTGTAATTCTCCTTTCTTTCTTTCTTTCTTTCTTTCTTTCTTTCTTTTTTCTTTCTTTCTTTTCTCTTTCTTTCTTTCTTTCTTTTTCTTTCTTTTTGCTTTTTGTTTTTCTTTCTTTCTTTCTTTTTTTCTTTCTTTTTTCTTTCTTTCTTTCTTAGTTATTTATTGTTATTTTTTCTTGTTCTCTCTTTTCTTGTTATTATCTATCTTTATTTATTGTTATTTTGTTTCTTTCTTTCCTTTGTTGTTATTTATTTTTTTCTAAAGTATTAATTATGAGAAAAGGTTTGAATAAAATAAAAGATTAATAGCAGAATTTACTGTTATTTATTGATAGTTTAACTAAAGAATTCATCAACTGATGAGAAAATAATAAATACATTAATTCGAAAATAATTGATAGATTAGTCGACTAATCGATTTTTTTCTTCGATAGATTAGTCGACAATAAAAATAATCGTTAGCTGCAGCTCTAGTAAAATATCTACATTAGCAATTTTATTCAATAATTGTATTATTAAAGGTTTCTATTTAAAATAAATAGTTACTTTAAATGTCTATCATTGCAGAGGCCTTTTAAGATGTATCAGTTTATTTTGTGGATATATATTACCACAAATATATGGTTTTGATCAAATAAATGTAGCCTTACCAACAGGAAACCTTGGAATGGCAATATGCACCAATATGACAATGCATCTTATTCTTAACACATGAAAAGTTCCACTCCAGAATAGTTTGAGCATTTATAAATGAATTGAAGTAAAGGAAAATGAAGAGAGATTAGGAATCTACTCAAGTTACATGGTCTTTGGGAAGCTTAATGATCAAATAAAAAGGCATTAAAATCATTGCGATATTCAGTGTTACTTGAATTTTATTTCATCATCAAATTCTGCTGGCGATATAAAATTAGCCCTACTCACTAGAGGAAGAAATAACTTATTTTAGTGGTATCTAAAGTAGTTCCTCTCAGTAATTTACATCTAATTTATCACTGCAGCCTTGCCAAAACCTGCTGGTGTGTCAGTGCTCAAAAAAGGGCTTTTTGTCGGCAGCAAATTTGCAGCCTTGTGTCTTTTTTTTCACATTACACATTTACTAGCTTGTACACCCCTTGCCTGTGTGTTTTGTATCATCAGCCCCTATTGTGAATTGGCCAGTTTATCTCTATTTACTGCAGAAAGTGATGGGCTTCAGCTATGCTGTGCTAAGAGATGTTTTTCAGAGAGCCACCCATCCTTCTGATTACTTCATCTGAATGAGAGCATCCAACGCTGCGCTCTACAGCACAGGTCTGCAGCGTCAGTGTCAGCTGATCCTTATGACCCATTGGTCAGCTGTGGTTTGTAACAGATAGTGATCCGGTTCAGTCCCGTCAGCACTCAGCATAGCCCGATGATGAGCTCAGGGGGACTTGTTTTCTTCCAGAACATGCTGTGCCACTTGCTACGTCAACCCATGTTTTTTTCCCACCTACATGAAATATATGGCAATTAAATACAAATTGCTTGTGCAATCCTGACTTTGATTTGATTTGACTTCATTTTTGACAAACTTAACTTACTATTGTCAGAAACCTTGTCAGCTCCTAGTAGTTTTTAACAGCTATTTTTGTATGGTACAATCATGTAGTTACAATGTGTTGCATGAGATTTTCAACACACAAATCTTATGAGTCCACATTACTGACATTGTGTAGGGCTGAACGATTAATCGAAAATAAATCGAAACTGAAATTCAGAACCTCTAACCGAAGCAGTTTTCCCATGTCAGTTATTTCGGGTTTTTTTTTAATCCCGTTAATACTTTCCCCTTAAAAACATACTACCGTGTCTAGGGATGCTCCGATCAGGATTTTTGCAGCCGATACAGAGTACCGATTTCTTGCCTTGGAAATCGCCCAATACCGATGCCGATTATGATGCTTCAAGCTTTATATATAGCATATGTAATAATGTTATATAAATAATAATCACAAAAAGTATTCCTTATACAGTGAACATTTTAATATACCTTTAAAATAGTGTTTATGCATAACACTATGTATATCAGGATACTTAATATAAGACAAAAATAATTGCAAACAAAATGTGTCTGATGCAACCCGCAAGGCAGAGATGGGCACTCAAGTTGCATTTTTATAGCCTTCAGACTCGACCTGAAATGACTCCAGACTTGACTCGACGAAAAGGACTAGTGAATATTTTAAAAGCAACTCTAGGTTTTTATCCTTAAATACTTCTATAAGTGCATCCACACCCCGGCATCCATCCGGACCGCGAGCCATAACCGCAGCACCAATTTAAGTTAGCAGTGCGTCAAAACAGCGGAGCGGATCACATAACAAGCGCTCAAGGTCGTTTATGGTAAACAAGTATTTTTCAGCGCTAAATCCTCTAGTATTTTTTATCTAAAGCCAACGTGCTTTTCTGCTCCATGTGCTTTCTCTCTCTCTCTCTCCTGATGCTCTGGCGCCAAGTTCAAGAGCTGCGATGACATTATTTTAACAACAACAGAAAGACGGTGAGCAGCAAAATTATAGATTACTTTCACTAAAATACAGCAGAAAAACAATGCTGCAAATATAGCTATGACTCTGACTATTCAAACCAGATGTGACCAGAAGTTTCTGATCTACACTTAGCATCATTAATCTGTAGGCTAAGAACATTTAAATATATGAATATAATTGTTGTTAGATGGCTAGGTTGGAATTTAAAATTTGAAATCTGTTATCTTCTTTCTGCTCAAGATGAGAACATTTTGATTATCTAATGTTGGAGAGAAGACAAAATAAAACTCCAATATGGAGAAATCTGATGTAACTCATAAGGTTTAATACTGTCCGATATAAGACTGAAGAGAAAAAAATAAATAGAAACATTTAAACTAGGCTACTGAAAAAAACTAAAAGGAGTAGTTCGATTACGGTCATATCCACAGACGCTGCGGATAATCCGGGGGTGGGGTAATAAAAAATGCATTCTGATTATTTGCGGGTGGATAAAATAAATTATGCAATATTAACTACATTTTTTAAATAAATTTTTTCATCAGGCAGACAATTTAATTTGTTCGCCTAGGGGGCGTATTACAGAAAGTTTCTTATTTTAGATCTTAATTTACGATATGATGTTAAATTAGGATTTTTTGCAAATTCGTATGACAGAAGCTAATCTTAACTTGATTTGGGATTCTTATCCTATCTTACAAAATCGCATCTTATCTCTAGTTAGGAAATCTTAAATGGCAAATCAAGCTCGACAGTCCACTCTCAGGTCTGTTACCAAGCAACCAAGTTACTGCGCGAGCTGCTGATGAGGTAAACAAAAGCTACTTCACTTTGAAAATCGCCTTTTGCAAAAAGAATGTAAGGCATTAGTCACTTGCGCTACAACCAGTAATGCTCAGTGATGCTTTTGTTGGTCTCTGTAATGCTGGTTCCAGTTCCTGTTGCGTGGCAGTCTGTAATTACTTATAAGTGTTTTGTCATCAAAATGTAACATAACTTCAGGGTCATCCAAGAGTCTTTCTACCATTTAAACATCTCCGTTCTTCATTTTCAATTATTAATAAATGTAATACCATTGTTGGACAGCGCAACTGTAAGCAGTTTTTCTGTTAGCTTTCAAATAATTTTGAAGTTAGGACAGCTGTGGGGTTGCCCTAAAGTTAAGACAGTTTTAAGTTTTTTTTTTGTCAAGAGGTTTCTGTAATACTACCTTCCTATCTGTATTTAAGATAGCATTTCCTAAGTGTGTTATCCTGTTCTGTAATAGCTTTTGTCCTAAATGTGGTCCTAACTGAAATTAAACTGAAATTTGGCATGGTTACCAAACAGAAAAAATAAGATTTTAAAGTTAGGATATTTCCTGATCAGGAAGTTGCTGTGCAAACGGTGACATTCCAGATAAAGTTTAAAAGAAGTAAAGTCTGTGTTAATGCTACTGAGTAGGCTAATATGGCCAAAGAAGATATTTTGTTTTATAAATAAATGTACATAAAAACAGCCCGCGATCAGCTTATGTTACCCCTTATGGCTGCGATGAGGTTTTGCATGTTCAGAAACATGCCGCGGCGAGGCCGGTATAAACACAAGCACTGACTAGAGCGGCCGCGACCAGCTCCGGTGCCCGTGGAGCCGTATGTGTGCACTGTGCGGTGATGCGCAGATGAGCTCTTACAAGACAAAAAGCTAATTTTTCATTGTTTGTTTCTCGAAACAGCATTTTCACACCAGCTGCGGTGACATGACTGTGGCACCAAATATGTCACCACGCATCATATGTGTGACGTCATCAAATTGCGATCAGCCAAATTTTGGCCGATCTCTAGCCGCGTCATATACGGACGTGTATATCTGTTGCGCGTGTGTGTTTTGCTGCGTCTCGCATGCGAGTGGCACGTTTAAAAGAATGTACAGCCAGTGCCGCTCATCAATGTCCGTTCCAAAACAGTGGACCAATCAGAAGACCCCGGAAGCGGAGCAAACATTGCAAGCTTTTGTTTACAGTAGCTGGTTGACATAACACAAGGCATTCTGCGCTTTTTTTAAACCCTTCCTGAACACTGCGTCTCGCTGTTTTAGACACAAAGACGTTCTATGTGAATGGCCAGTAAGAACCTAGAGTAAATGCACATACAGGGTGACAGGACAAGATCAATCAATGAGTGCCATGCTCTTTCTCTTAATCAGCAGTGTTCTATTTGCATACATTCATTAGGCCTATTTAAAATATTTGTTTACAAGAGATGCAAGTTATCATTTTCTACTTTACACATGACATTTAACATGTATTTTGTTTGAAAGAGATGCTGTTTTTTTCTGCTTTTGACATGGCAATATTCATTTATTTTGCAAAAAAAAATTTGAAACTTTTTTTTACAATAAAACTAAGTTATTTTTTTTCTTTTTTTACAATTGTTGAAATATTTTTAGTTTGTTTCCTTCAATAAAACTAAAATGCACACTTTCATTGAAAAATATCCCACTAACAGTTTTTTTAAACAACAACACATAAGCAAAAAAAAACAAACAAAAAAAAATTTTTTTTTAAATTCATTTCAAGCAAGCTTTGATTTCAATTGTTCAAAAATGCTTGTTTGTTCTGTTAGGGATATCAGGCACTCCCTTAGTCAAATGGCGCTTTTCCAATATCCATACGGCTCAGGCCGGTTTGCGTTTGTTTCCTTCAATCATTTTATTGCGCCAAATCACAAAGCCACAAACAAATCACAACAAGAAAGGAAGAAATGCATGTGGATGTTTTTAACACAATGGAGAGGTTTCATTACCCCCAGCAGAAAAATATCCCACAACTGTGGTGGCTGTGCCAAAGTGGAGGTGTGCTGCGTATTTTTAAACAACAACACTTTTGGATATTTAATGAACTTGTTTTTTTATTTATTGTATGAGGGCATTAAATTTGTCTTTTTCAAATAATAAATATATTTTTATATATATAATATTATATTTTTTTGAAGCAAAACACACATTTTAAATCAAGGTAAAGCATGCTTTTTCCTTCGGCGTTCAATTATCCGCTCCTCGGCTATCGAGGTTTTCCAACAGATTTTAGGTCAAAGGTGCGTTTGTTCGCTCATCCTTCGCTGGCTGTGTGCACTATTATTGTAATATGCTTGTTTGTTTTGTTAGGGATCCAGCCAATCAGTGATTGTTACACGTCAAAGAAAGTTGGAGTAACGGTGCACTTTACACAGGCAATGGAACCCCGGCCGAGGTGGTACTAAAAAAGTACTATAGTACGCAGGGAAAACCCCCATGTGTGTTGATAGAGGAACCTGAGGAGAGCTTCTTCCCTCAGGCCCGCTCCTTAACACAAACTGCAGTGGAAAAGCGCCATTTAAAGAAAGTAAAACATTCATATTCTCATCATCCCCTAGATGGAGTACTCAGCACTTAACACAGGCAATCATTGAGGTCACTTCAGTACATGTGTGTTGATTAGCCTCAGGTGGGAGACAAACGTGTCAATGACCTCTAGGAAATGGAGGCACAGCAGTCATTTAGCACCCAGTCAGCAGCCGGCCAGTGGTTGGTACATGGCAAAGATAATTAATGTGCTGACCAGGCAGCCACCCATTGGTCTAGAACCGACTTTGTTCCGCAGAGGAAAATTACTCTTGTTCACACTAACTGCAGGAAATCAGCTCCTGCAGCTGTGGATCTTGTTAACCTCTTGTTAAACGTAAGCTGTGAACTTAAAGGTGACATATGGTAGGAATACACAGACACCAATAACTGTTGTGTTTGAAGAAAACTAGAATGTTTGAGTTTCCATGAACGTCCTTTCTCACAAGTTTGGTTTAATTGCGGTAACTTTTATTTGCCTGTTTGAAAGTTGGAAAAATAGACACTTTCACAGGAAATGACAGACAGACTTTCCTTTGAGAATGAGGATGCATAGGAGAGAACTCACCGTATGCTTGCTTGTATTAGCTTCTGATGTGTGCACGGCTGCCGTATGTTCGCCCAGACTGTGTATGTGCCAGTCAAATAAAAGGAAGCACAATTCCTTTTCATCACAACAAAAATTAGCATATTTATCCCTGCAATGACAAAACGTTCCTGTGGCTCAGTGGTAGAGCATTGCGTTAGCAACGCAAAAGGTTGTGGGTTAAATTCCCAGGGAACACACATACTGACAATTTTTTTTATAAAATGTATAGCATGAATGCACTGTAAGTCGTTTTGGCTAAAAGCGTCTGCTAAATGCATAAATGTAAAACATTAAATGTAACCTAATAACTTAGTGTCGTGTGAAAAACCCTTCTTATCGCTCTGTGTTTGTGCTGTGACAGGAAATTGACGTCAAGATAAACTGAACAGATAACAGCAGTAAAAATAACAAGGTCTTCCCAGTGCATTATTGACGTAGTTATCTGTATTTGCTAAACTAAATAAGCCAACTCATGAGTATGTTGCATCTCTTAGCCAATACTTTTGTAGAAAATGGTAAATAATGTATTTTGTTTTATGATACCATAGTGATCATCAGCTATAATTAAATTATACCTGTGATCGATGTTATTAACAGTGACAGTTCCTGAAAATATTACCTTAAATTAATAAAAAATACAAGTATTGCTGTTGGCAAAGTACTAAAATGAAAGTGTTGCAAATAAATCATTCTAATATGCTGATTTGGTGCTCAAGAAACATTTTTGCTGAATTAAAATATTAATTTCTTTAAAAAAAAATAACAATATATATATACTGACCCTAAACTTTTGAATTGTAGTCTCAACTTATTTATTGTGCTTTTATGGCAGTTTTTTGTGTTTTATGATGCTCTGCGTTTAAACAGACTTCGGGGTGAATAATTGATGTCAGAATTGTTCAGGGAAAAAGATTCCTTTAATGCAATATTCACAATACAAAGTTTCCTTCCTAGTCCAGCCAGACCGTTTATGGACAGTGAGTTGCAAAAACTCACTCAGTCGCTCAGATCCAGCATGGTTATTTTGTCAGAAGCATGAACAAATGAACGTGAGGTCACATTTGCCTTAAGAGTTATTCAGTAACTTGACGCTTGGCCCAACCTAATGAATGACATTGTCTAACCTCAGAGTACTGTTATATTCATAACTGTGATAATTTACATATAGAAGTCTTAAAGTGCATTAGCAAATTGAACAGGCTGTTTAGTTCTGATAGGGTCAGAGAGAGGGTAGTAATTGCTCCGTGTAAAACTAAATGACTGCTTTTTGGTGCAGGAAACCTGGCTAACTTTAAAAGTGGGCCTCAGGGGGAAAAATGTGCATCTAATCAGTATCTCACAGAGTCGATGAGATGATGCACAGTGGTGGTCCAGATATCAGGCTTAGACACATTAGACCATTTTCAAACAGTGTGCTGGAAATAAACTGACTTGGAGTTGAAAGAGAGACTGTACTGGTGAAGATTCATGCTTTGAATGAACTGACACAGGGCTGAGCGTCACACTGCATCTGTGACGATAACATTAACTGACAGCATGGTGTACCATAGGTCTGTTCTGTAGTGCAAATGAAATGCTGCATCGATGGGTCTAGAGGCTGGAAGCTACAGAGATCTGTGCACATTTCTTCCAGTTCTCAGCACCTTTAAAAAATGCATCGCTTCTCATTTGAGAGAGACATCTGGGGATAAAGAGAGAAATTATTCACAAACTGAAAACCCTTTGTGTGTTCCAGACCAGTATGTGTTCATTTGTATTTTTCATTCTTTGTTCCGCTTGCAGTTTTGTGTCACTGTTCATTAAGTTGAATGGTTTAAAGAGGATGCTTTGATATTTCATCATTATCTAACAATGACAATTGGGCAGCAGGAGCAGTTCAAAAATCCATAAAGCAAGGTTTTTGTGACCTTGTTTTTCTTCTTTTCAGACATTAATTTCCTACAATTTAATTAAACCATCGAAACAGTCTGTCTGTCTGTGTATTATTTACTTATACATATATACTTATATATAACTTATGTAGTAGTAAGTTTTATATATTTATTTATTTATTTTTCAGTTTGTCCGGTTGCGGAGTGTAAATGGTAATCTCATATTGTGATTATCTACCAATGAGCTAAAAAACAAATCCTCAACTGTTTAATGGGGTTGTCCTGTATTCTTGCATGCTTTATATGTAGAAAGATGATTTGTTACATTTGAAGATACATCATTTCTTGGGATGCACTGATATTCAATTCTAGATACCTATAAGCTCTTTTTTTACAGCAGTTAACTGTTAAATGGTTGATTATTAAAAATCTAAACTTAAGTCTAAATACATAAAAAAACACTGAACACAAAAATCTGTCATTTTGTTAATTTAGGTGTTAAACATTATGTATAATATAGAAATTATTTTGAGATTTGCTAAAAATTTCATTTAACAGTATTATTAGATTATTGATATTTTTTCAAGATTTATTTAATTCAAATGTAAAAATAGAGAATATGAGCATGTGCAGTTAAAAATGTAATATCTGGCACAAATAAATTAAATAAATCACTAAAATCAAAATGCTATTGATATATTGTGTATCCCTAACATTCTTCTTTTATCTTATTCCTGATTTAATATAATTGTATAAGAAATTCACATTTTGTACTGAATTTAAAGCCTGGAAGTAACAACAATCTTGCAGATAACAAACATTGTCACCTCAACACCTCTGTTCCTAGAGAGAACAGGTCTAATATTGATATCTTTGGAGAGAGAGTCCTTTTGAAACGACGACGCTTTGATGCTTGTGCAAGAGGTTGAGTCAGATGTCCTTTAGAGTGTGTTTCAAACTCGATACGGAAACCCTTCCTGGCCCCAAGGCACCATTCTGATTAGTATTAACACAGATTGCTGGTGGTGTTTCCATTAAGCCTACGAGAGACTGTCAGCTCTGTAATGATTCTGTCTGTTATAGCTTGTCTGAAAGGTCATGGAGAATTTTAACCCAACACCTCTCTGGGGCTCCTTCACTCTCCGCTTCTCATTTTCATCTCTGTATCTTTCAGCAATTTCCATCTTACACATTCAGTCATACAGACCGGGCTAATTTTCCACTATCTCTGTCCTTTTTGACATTACCCTCCTAATCTTTACTCCTTCTCCAATTTTTCTTCCTCTCAGTGTGTCGCCGTTTCTCTCGCTGACTGGCTCGCTCTATCTCTTCTCCTCCTCTCTGTCTATTAGTCTGTCTACCCCTTATGTCAAGCTCCGGGGCTCTGGCTAGTTAATTGGGGTACTGCACTTGTTCAAGGCTAATAGATGCCCTAATGATTAGTCCTTCACTGTCCCTCTCCGCGCTCTTCCTGTGTTGCTGTGTTCCTCCAATATCAGGTGTACTCAACTGTAAAATGAGCTCAAGACTACCATTAGGTATTTCACATCACATGGCCTTGTTGTTAGCTTTGAGTCCTTGACACAAATGGGTTTCTTAAGCATATTTTAAATGGATACTGAATCTGTTATAAAACGCTGCCTTGCTTGTGGTTTAGTTTTAAATTAGTTTTTTATGACTTTTCTAGTGAAATGACTTTTAAATGGCTCATTTGTTTGCAGTTCCACATTGCTTGAATCAGCCAGCCTTCCTCGTGCACTCCTCATCATCCTCCTTTCTCACCATGCAGGCTGTGACATTTTTTCACTCATAACTTTCCTGTTTAGTTTCCCCCCTACAGATCTTCATAGGTTTTACTCATTGACATTAACTTAAGAGGACTCCAGGATGTGGAGCTTTTTTGTGAGCTACATACAGCTGGATTCTAACAATAATTCATTTTTAATTATATTGTACCCTTTTTATTGATCGCTTTTGGTATTAAATAGTATGGCATAATTAATCTTTGCGTCAGGAGTGTGACTGTGAGGTCTCAAAATGCTGCCTCCATAGGGAACTCGCTAGGTTTTGGAACAGAGCAAATGTGGGCATAAGATCAAACCACTAAAAATGAGGCCACACTAACTGCTGAGGAGTGCATCTGTGCTTTTGGACAAGTGATCAGCAACAAGATGAGACCAATCAGAACACACAAATGCAGATGCCCACACCCACCAACACTTTTCTGTTGTATCTTGTTTTATGTGTAGAACAGAGGCCACCCTGTAGAGGCTCTCACATTTCTTAATAAACCCTTATTAAAATCTATTAAAATTTTAGCAGCCTAGTGTAAATGCAGATTTTGTCCCGTTAATTTGAATAGATGTTTTTTATTCCCAGTGTGAAGCACAAACATTAATGCTGTTTAAAAACAACACGGTTTATCTGCATTTCCCATGTTTATAGATATGGTAAGGAGATACAGAGTCCACAAAACAAACATTGAAGCTCTGATGAAATCTGCGGCGTTTGCTCGGGACTCATTACCATTACATCTTCTACACTTGGCATTCAAGTGCTTTTGAGTGGAAAACACTACAAGTTGTTTGTGCAAAGTCTTCCTGCCATGTGTTGCTTTTGTTTTGCAGACTTTTGTTTCTGGTCTCATGTTAGGACACTCGTCTCATGTTTGAGTAATTATTAACTCATTGGTGTAAGTTCTGCAATCATTCTTACGGTTTGAATTTGACTTGCACCTAATCATTAACTTTGGTCAACTCGCATTGATTTGTTGCTCTGCATTCATGCCCAATGTGAACAATCTACTCATTGATTACTAGTCAATAAAGAATGATGAGATTTTTGGATGCTGGGTGACACTCCTAGAGGCTAATATGACACAGTTTTTTTTTGTTTTTGAAAATTAGAAGTTTATGGTTCTGCGAATAGAGATTATAATTAACTGGGACGGGTTTATTAGGGAATACTGCACTGCTTTGCTTCTGCATGCTAAATGGTTTCTAGTCATGCAGTGAAACAGATGCAGTGCTGCTCTTAATCTTCCGTGTGCTCCAGGCTGGAGACGTGTGAGCCGCCATCCTCAGGCTGCACGGTGCCCATCATAAAAGGGAAAACACTGTCATTAGATCTCAGACTTAAACAGTACACCTTAGCACTTTGCAGGCAATAAGATAAGGTATAGAAGGCTATTTAAGCAATATCACACTTGTTCTGCTGATTATCAGTATGGTTATGATTTGGCACAAGGATGCAGGCAGTCATGGCTTAGATTCAGTAAAACGGCACAATTGTGATTGATTATTGATTTTTAGTTGCATTGCATACATTAAATTATGAGTCTTTTGGTTAATAGAAAAAAACGTTTTGAAATGCTTTTTATAAACACTCCCAAGAAATGTTATGGTAAATCTGACTTTATATTTGCAGACAAAAGGTTCAAGTTGTGGTTTTGGACAGGACGGCGTTATGGCATGAGAATCTACGAATGCTTGTTGTCTTTATTTGACTTCCTCAGATCTTTAACATCTTCAAGGTCACCTTTATGAGTCTTGAAGAACAGCTTATTTACTTAAAATGTAATTCGACAATGTAATACTGTCTCCAGAGTTTTGAGAGAGGCATCTGCTCTGACGCAGGCTGCCTTCTTGAATATTTAATGGTACTGATCAGCACAGTGTGCCTGAACACTTAAAGGGATAGTTCACCCAAAAATCTAAATCCTCTGATCATTTTCTCACCCTCAAGTTGTTCCAAACCTGTATGAGTTTCTTGCGTTTCTTTCTCCAAAAGAAGATATTTTGTAGAATGTTGATAACCTAATAGTTGCTGGTCCCCATTGACTTCCAGTGTAGAAAAGGTTATGGAAGTCAAGTAAGTAAGGAGTAGTTCACCCATTTATGGAAATTATGTAATTTACTCACCCTCATTCCATCAACATGTTGTTTTCTTTCTTCTGTTTATCTTGAAATGAATTATTATACAGAATATTTGAGTTGCTTTTTCCATACCTTTAAAGCTGGTTAATGATTTATACTATAAAGCTACAAATATGAGGAACATATTTTAAAATGTAATTTATTCCTGTGGTGGCAAAACTGAATTTTCAGCAGCCATTACTCTAGTCTTCAGTGTCACGTGAACCTTCTGAAATCTTACTAATGGGTCATTCCACGAAATCGGTGCCTTTTCCACTTGGAAAATTTGAAAAACAAAATAAGTTTATTCAACATTTTTTAAATATACATGAAATGAAGACACCTTAAAATTATAAGAAATTGTATTGTGCCATCTCATGCTCTGTAATTATTTTATGGCTATTTTTCTACCTCATGTTTTGGTATTTTTGTCAACACTGTTACAGACACAAGCATTACTAGATACTTAATTAAAACTCATATGCCACTGAATGATATAGGCATTAGTTCAATAATATAGCGAGGGTGACCTTTAAAATGTTTGAATTTTGCACAGACAATCTTTAAAAACAAGGTCAAAACTAATGTCATCCCTGTCACCCAAATGTCAAAACCTGTTACTCTAAAAAGTAACAGGTTGACGGTAACAGGTTTGACGATTGAAGACAAATGTGCTAATTGCTAGCTAATAGTCAAGTTCACAAAAGCACATATTGTACACTTTGAAAGGATTTTACTTGTAGATACGGATTATGTTAAATGTAAGAAATTGGCTAATTGTTTAAACTTACGTTTTAAAAATGGTAACAGGATTGACATTGCATGATGGCCCCCTCAGTCAAGCGAGCCTCATAAATCATCAAAAATAGAACACTATAGAGGAGTGAGAGAAACCTGCTTATGTTTTAAGTGTTTAAATCCTGGTTGACAGATGATGTAACCTCATAGAAATGATGTCACTTGAATGTACATTATTTTACAAGTTTTTTTGTTGTTGATGAGGGTAACAGGGCTGACATTAAATCAGGGGATGCCAATACAATGATTTATATTTTATATAAAAAATGCATACTTATGTCAAAAACATTGCTTAAAAATGAGACTATATTTAGAACAATATGCAAATGTGATTTTATATCATGTTTTGCCTTCATTTTTAATAATAAAAGTCCTGCTGAAAAAGAAAAATCACAGTGAGGGACAGGCCAAAAACCTTACCCTTACCAGCATAAATGCTATTTAAATTATTTAAAATGTTTAATTAACTTTTTTAATGCTATATTGATGCAAGCATACATAGTATTGCTATGTTTTTAAATTGCACATTTATTTGTTGTTATATTAAATCTGTTTGATTATTTCTTAGGGACCCCAAAGGCATCATTTTCGTGGAAAGACCCTAAAATGCTTATTTAATCCTCAAGAAACATGTTGTATTATCATCATTGTTGAAAACAGTTGTGCTGCATAATATTTTTGTGGAAACGAATACTTTCAGAAATATATGAATCCTTCTAAAGCATTTATTTGAAATAGTCTTTAACTGTTTTGGTCAATTTAATGTTTTGTTTGGTATGGTACAATAAACTATTGTTGGAACTGAATTTCTCATAATGGCTGTCTGTTAGAAAGGTAAAACCATGCTTGCTCTCTAGAGATACTTGGCTTGGATTGCTTTGAGGTTGAAATTCCCACTGCTCCGGGGGTCTTTGTATCAAGCACAGGAAAAAACGGTGGCATTTACTGATTAAACTGCACTGAATGCATGCCCCTCTTTTGACATTCGGTCTTTGATGACTGGAAAAGGAGACCAAAAGAATTGAATAGAAGAGACAATACAGATCAAATCAGTAATTCAAGGCACAGTTTGAAGCAGCATAAAGCAGTGTTTTCATTGTGAATAATTGGGTAAATTATTCATTTTTTCCCTCAGTGACATTTAAATGCATACATTTTCATTAATATTTTAGACATGTCTGCATATATTGTGGTAGAAAATATTCCTGGTGTGTTTTAGGATTCTTTTAACTTTTAAAGTGTTATATTACAATCACAGTGCTGAGAAAATGATTTTAGAAAAATATAAAACCGCACAGAGGACAGATGGCGGTAGTGCCCTATTCTAAGAGCATCCAGACCACCCACGTTTTTGTTTTAAAATCTTGATTAACTACATTTGTACACAGATTTGTATGTTTAAGAGCAGCTGAAGCCCTGTTTATGCCTAAATAAAATGTGATGTCATTGTTTATTGGTCTTAGGCTGTGAAGACATTGTGGCAGACAGGATCTCATTGGACTCTGTGGTGGCCATCCTGAAGTGGAGCTCACAACCATACGGCTCCAAATGGGTTCATCGGCAGGCCATGCACTTCCTGTGCGAGGAGTTCAGCCAGGTCATGACCTCTGACGTCCTCTACGAGCTTAGCAAGGAGCACCTGCTGGCAGCCATTCAGTCTGATTACCTGCAGGTGATGACCTACACCAATTCACCTTGAGTACTTTTTGGAGTTCCCAGTGCAAGATTATCTAGCTCAGGATTTTCCAAATTTAGGGTAGCTGGTTATGAGTCAAATAAACTACACTGTAAATTAGGGGTGTGCGATATGACGATTTTTGATCGTGGACAATAAAAATATCTCCACGATCTGATTTTGAAGAAATATCGTAGTATCGTGCTACAGCGCACATTCTATCAGTTACAGTTCTGGCGCCTCCGTCTCTATATAGTGTACAACACGACATACAGCGGTAGAGTTACTCTGACAGGACACTGCACTTATTCGCGATCGCAAAAGTGCATTATTTGCATACAAGCCTTGCCGGTTAAATGTTTCATTCTCGCGCTGGTCTGACGTCCGCTTTTTCTGAGCGCATACACCAGAAGCACGCGCACTAAAACCCTGTCAAACAGCGCCTGATTACTGAACTAAGCTATCATTTGAGCTAATACGGTCAAAACACACAAGGTTTATGTATAGACTCAGTTGGTTATGTCTAAAATGGAAGTAAACACAACAGCTGAGACAAACGGTTGCTCGCCTGCATATTAGATGCGTGCAGGTCTTAAAGGGACTATTAAACATGCAGCCGACTGTAATTAAAGGGATAGTTCACCCTACAATTAAATTTCTGTCATTATTTACTCACTCTCATGTTGTCCCAAACCTGTATTAAATTATTTCTTGTGCTGAACACAAAATAAGATATTTTGGTGAATCTGGGTAACCAAACAGTTGCTGGTCCACATTGACTTTGATAGAAAGAAAAATATGGAAGTCACCGAGGATCAGCAAACTGTTTGGTTTTCCTTGTTCCTCAAAATAACATTTACGTTCAGCAGAAGGAAGAAACTCACTTAAGTTTAAAACAACTTAAACGGTAAATGATGGTATAAAAATAAAACACCATGACAGAATCGACAGACAGATGGCATAATTTTTATTTTTGGGTGAACTATTCGTTTAACGTTAATAACACAGAGAAAAATCACTCACTATTCTTGACTGAAAAACTTTAATACAGTTTCTTTAGGAATCAGTCTATATACATTTTTATTTTTACATTTGTTCATTCAGTTTCTTGAATGCTCCTGCTAAATACATTTATTGTACCTGGAAATAAAGCACTGTTTGTTTGACTTGTATATTATGTGTATTTGTAATCTGTATCTTTATTCTTATTTTTTAATAAGAAAGATACACATTTTTTTTTGTATCTTTGCCCACTTTGGCCTAAATTGGCCTCTGACCATCATGGCCTCCTAATCATCCCCATACACTGATTGGCTTCATCACTCTGTCTCCTCTCCACCAGTAAGCTGGTGTGTGGTGGGCGTTCTGGCGCACTATGGCTGCCGTCGCATCATCCAGGTGGATGCTGCACATTGGTGGTGGTTGAGGAGATTCCCCCCCTTACTATGTAAAGCGCTTTGAGTACCCAGAAAAGTGCTATATAAATGTAACAAATTATTATTATTTAATATTATTATAAATATCTGCCATTCTTTCTTTTTTTTTGTTACCTTGAAAGGCTTTATAATAGGGAACTTAGTTTGGCTGTACTGCTCAGACAACTTGCAAAATAGTAAACCAACATGACAAAGAATCGTGATAAAATCGTGAACCGTGATATTTAAAAAAAATTGTGCCATTATATTTTTTCCATATCGCCCACCCCTACTGTAAATACAGATGTCTTTTGCTAGATATGCGAAAAATTCTATTTTGTTTACTAAATGTGAACAATAAGGGGTTGTTCACACAGGACATGTTATTGGATCCTCAGAAAAAATATGTTCATGTGTGCAAAACATCTGATTTAATTTAATATCTCAGTATTTCTAACAACTTACTTGTAAGGTCTGTTACACATGATTTTTGTGCTGTTACTTCAAGGTCAAGCTTATTTTCTCTCTGGAAACATACAGGGATAATTCAGGGGTAACTGAATCATATTGCACTATTGGGAAATGTTTATTTTAGTCCACAAATCCATTGCAGTGCTTCAGGCCTATCTATTTCAGACAGCAGTGTGTCAGTATCAGTCTGTTTATCGATCTCCGTTGATCAGGGCTCCCTTCTCTTCAAGGTCACCTGCTTTTGTTTTTAGACAAATGAGTCAGCTGTATCAGATGACCCCCTTAAATCTCCTCTGTGAGCTTATATAGAGAGCTGTAACCCCATCTGGGATTTGGCCTGGCACACAGAAGTCTGTTAGCGCCTTCACACTCCTGTGTGCTAGCTGTTCAGCAGTTACAAGTCTTTGTTAACTCTGGGTCAAACCTGTTGAAATTATCTAATCCGTGTAGTGACTGAGAATTTGTAAACAAATATTAACAGAGACTAGCATTATTTTTACATTATAAAAGTGTTGTTTTTATACATACTATGCTTCAAAAAAGGGGCATTAACTGCTTGATTCATTGGCATGGTCATGGAAACTATAAATACCAGTGAATTTTGACTACGGTCTAATGAATATACTTTTTTTTCTAGTTATGCTCATTTCATTAGCTATTGTCTAGAGCTTGAGTAAAGTAAAGCTTATTTATTGACATTCATTTTCATTAAGTTAACAAATAGGTTTAAATTATTAATTTGAATACATTTTTTTGAGTGCTGTGGACTTGTTCAAGACATATAAGAGCTGTTGGTCATGTCTAAATCCCGTTCACTCTCTCTCACCCCTAATTTCCGGTCTCCACACTACTGCTGTAGTGTAAAAAAGGCAAAAAGCCCCCCAAAAAATCTAATTTAAGGAAGTGTGGCCACCCTGATATTAAAAAATGTAATTGTGTTTGAGGGTTAATCTTTGTCCATTACACCTGGATCAGCTTCTGACGAGGAATGAAATGAGATTTCGGCTGTGCAATATTCTCAGTAAGAGATAAGATAGTAGGAAAATCATTTTTCTCAGGTTTTACCTTGTACCTGCAGGACCTGCTGCTATGAAATACATTAGTTTTGATATATCCTGTTTTTCCTTCGATATCGTTCTGTTGCATACAGCAGTCGTTTTCAGCCTTGCAGCACTGACTAAATTCAGCAACATAAACTGGTACTGTTCTTCTTCCCTCTTCACAGGCCAGTGAACAGGACATCCTCAAGTATGTTGTAAAGTGGGGCGAGCACCAGCTCATCAAGAGGATGGCCGATAGAGGTATCTCACACAGACACTGATATGTTACTAGATACACATTAAAGGAACATTTCATCCAAAAAAGAAAAAAAATCATTTATTGACTCACCCTCATGTCGTTCCAAACTTATGTTGGGTTTTTTTCAAGAAATAAGAGTGTTTATATACACTACCATTGAACATTTTGGTTTCGATTGAATTTTGTTTTTTTAAAGAAGACTTATGCTTTACATGGCTTCATTTTATTTGATCAAAAACACAATACAAACAGTAATATTGTGAAATTATTACAATTTAACATTACAATAATGTTTTTTTTTATTTTTTTTATGGTAATTTATTCTTATGATGGCAAAACTGAATTTTCAGCATCCATTATTCCAGTCTTCAGTGTCACATGAGCCTTCAAAAATCATTCTAATATATTGATTTGCTGCTCAAGAAAATCTATTTAGAAAATAGTTAATTTTAATGCTTAATTTTTTATGAGTAAATGATACTTCTGGACGCTACAATGTTTTGTAACGCTACAATGTTACTGTCACTTTTGATCAATTTAATGCATCATTGTTGAATTAAGGTATTCATTTTTAAGGTATTCAAAAAAACTTACTGTTCTTAAACTTTTGAACATTACTGTGTATTCAGAAAAAGAATAATTGCATAACTTATTTCATAGTGACAGTGCATAATGACCATGTCTGTCAGACTCCAAAAATGGGTGGAATATTTATGATAAACACATCATAACATGAATATCTTAAATGTGGTCCGTTTGTCTTGTGCTATATTTGAACTTGAATTGAAATGCACAAGTCATATTGACTACTTTTATGGCACTTGATAGCCTGTGGTCCCCATCCACCTTCATTGTATGGAAAAGAGCAGCTCACATATTCTACTAAACTACTTCTTTTGTGTTCCACGGATGAAATAATCATACAGGCTTGGAACGACATGAAGGTGACAAAGTAATGTTAGGTTTTAATTTTTGCCTAAACTATTCCTCCATCTCCTCCACACACACATACCTTTCTCTGTGCTGAACTTTTTTTTCTGTGCTGCTGAATTTGTCCCTGTTTCCACCTCTTGCTATAGATGGTGTTCTTAATCTTAACTATGCCAATCTAATGATTTATTCTCCAATCCTCCTAATGTCTAGTAATGACTCTGACTGGCTCAGCTCTGAGAAATCAGGCCAAGTGCTCTGCAATACAGAAGCATAGCATATGGCTGGCGGCTCCAGATCTGGGTCTGCAATTGCTCTGTGTACCCAACAGAATCAAATATAGCCAGACTGACACTATCTTGAACGTTTATAGCTGGTGTCAAACCACAAACACGATCTCTGATTGCTTTTCTCCCAGAAGAGATTCTAAAGGGAAACAGCAATGCACCGATTCACCTTCATTTTGTCATTAACAGTTTTTATACATAATGCTGATTTGCTGTCTGAGGTGTAGATGGTAATTCAGGGTCCAATGCAGTGCAGCGCAGCATCCTCAGAGCAGAGGAGCTTGCATTCCTCGCTCAAGGGCATGGCTAAAGTCAGTGGAGCTGCATGGCGATACCGCTAATCCTCTTGAAGCACACACCCTCCCACCCATCTTTGTCTAATCTATATTGTGGCCTAGAAAAGTTGGGCCACCGTATCCTCCAACTCAAATTTGTGTGTGTGTGTGTGTGTTTGAAACGGTGTTTCTGTGTGTTTCCCAGAGCCTAACCTGTTAAGTGGTACTGCACATAGTGTGAATAAACGTGGCGTGAAAAGAAGGGATCTGGACCTGGAAGAGCTCAAAGAGATTCTCTCTCCACTGCTGCCTTTCGTCAGAACCGAGCACATATTACCAGCCAACAGTGAAGTCCTCTCTGACACTGTGAGTGTGTTTGTGTGTCTTCTGTTAATGTGTATGTCTTTTGGTTTAAACAGGAGCATTAAGGGGCAGTCACACTAGATTTTTAGCACACAGAATTGCTTTTAAGCTCCATGCAGCGTCTCTTAATTTAAGTGTACAATTCTTTTGAAATATTTCAGTCAGTAAGGCTTTTTTTATCTTTAAATATTTTAAGCAGCAAGGATATGTTAAATGGAAAAGTGACAGTAAAACATTTATAATGTAACATGCTTTAAATAAATGCTGTTCTTTTGACATTTCAATGCATCAAGGAGTTCAGAAAAATAAATGGTTCATGCTTTTCAAATATTGTGCATCATGACTATTTTCAGCATTGATGATAAAAATAAATGTTTCTCCAGTAGCAAATCGGAGTATTATAATGGTTTCTGAAGGATCATGTGACACTGGTACTGGAGCTGCTGAAAATACAGCTTTGCCATTACAGGAATAAATTACATTTTAAAATAAATTATAATAGAAAACATGTAACAGTTTTCACATTTCACAATGTTACTGTTTTTACTGTATTTTTGGTCAAATTAATGCAGACTTGGTGAGCATAAGAGGCTTGTTTTTATTAAAGACCCCAGGCATTTGAACAGTAATTTCTTTAATAGTGTTCTTTTAATC
The DNA here is from genome assembly GCA_027422405.1 of Ptychobarbus kaznakovi. Lineage (NCBI taxonomy): Eukaryota > Metazoa > Chordata > Actinopteri > Cypriniformes > Cyprinidae > Ptychobarbus > Ptychobarbus kaznakovi. Next base: position 40,142,951 of record CM049794.1, on the reverse strand, counting down.
TTTTTATAAAAATATGTAAATCAGGATCATGTGTAAACCACCAAGATCAGTTTCTTTCATGTCTTTTTTCAAAGAAAATATAGAAAAGAAGCGTTTAAATCCTATATTTGTCCATTTCTTTCTCCAAACTTGAACTTAAATATCTTAACTAAACTGTGAATCAAAATAAAACTCACTTTTAGTGTAATTAGCAGTGTTGTAATTAACAGTTACGTAATTTAATTACAAAATAAATGTAACTGAAATCTTTTAGTTACTGTGAAAAAAAAATATGTATTTAAATTAAACTTATGAAAATGTTAAATATTACATTTGAATATTTTCACACAGACACACAGATGTAATTGATTTGTTTCCAAAATTGCATTGATTCCTCTTAAGAGTCTAATAAGACACCAATGTTTGAGGAGTATAGGACACACGCTTATTCGATAATTTTTTTATTTTCTGTTTGGGTTTATGTATATGCTTTAATTTTTGGTAGTGTGATTTAAATGTACGTTTTTATAATATTAATTCAATTGATGAAGAATTTTGAAAGTATGACAGTAATCAGTGTTGAGTGCTATTGTAAGGTTAACCTGCCTAGTCTAAATGTTTGAAAATGGGTAACACTTGAAAACATTAATTAGAAATTTAGAAAAGTAATCAAATGTAATCAGTTATATTACTTTAAGTAATTTACATAGTTACACTACTCATTATATTTTAAATAGGGTAATCTGTAACCTATTACATTTTCAAAGGAACCTTCCCAGCACTGCTCTTTAGTCTGTAAAATGCACAGAAATGTGTTATGCTGCCACAAGCCAAATGGGTAACGTTACTTTTGTTTTTCTGTACAGCGCAAGCTGAATAAGAATGACAAAAATTGTGATATTGATTAATGTATGAATGGGTACATACTCTGATTCTCAGTACTCAGGATGTAATTTGCTAGAGAATAAGAAAACAAATACCCCAATGCACTAATGCTCCAGGAAATTTTATGATATTTCCATCGTTATCCTTGACTACTCTCTTCAAGTATTGGTAAAGACTTTTCCTCTGCTTTTAACAGATGAAGAGGGGTCTGATCAGCACCCCTCCCTCTGACATGCTGCCCACAGCGGAAGGAGGCAAAGCCAACGCCTGGCTCCGGCAGAAGAGTGCTGGCATATATGTCCGCCCACGGTTATTCTCTCCTTATGTGGAGGAGGCCAAGGTAGGATACACTTCCTCACCTCACACACAGCAGGGTGGTTAAAGGGTTAGTTCACCCAAAAATAAAAATGATGTCATTAAGTACTCACCTTGATGTCGTTCCAAACCCGTAAGACCTCCGTTCATTGTCTGAACACAAATTAAGATGTTTTTGTTTGAATCCGAGAGCTCTCAGACCCTCCATAGACAGCAACACAACTGAAATGTTCCCATGTCCAGAAACGTAGCAAGGAGATTTATAAAATAATCCACGTAACATCAGTCTGTCTGTAAAGCCACGAGAATAGTTTTTGTGCAAAGAAAACAAAAATAACTTTTTTATTTCACATTTTCGGCTCTACTGTGTCTCTTGTGGACGTGCGTTCACAACAGTACATGACGCAAGCGCGTGGTGGCGTAAGTGCTGATCCAGGGTGATGACGTTGAACACATGCCTTGTGTTCAACATCATCACGTTTTACCAATCTACTTGCTAAGTTTCTGGACATGGGAACCTTTCAGTTGTGTTGCTGTCTATGGAGAGTCTGAAAGCTCTCAGATTCAAACAAAAACATCTTAATTTGTGTTCCGACGATGAACGGAGGTCTTATGGTTTTGGAACGACATCAGGGTGAGTACTTAATGACATAATTTTCATTTTGGGGTGAACTAACCCTTTAACTGTAACATTACAGTGAACTAGTGGAGGCAGAAGAGATGATTAAAAGATAAATGCAATTCAATTATACATCTATTAATTAAGTATCTCTTATCTCATTTTTTTAAATAACTTTAATAATACAAGATAAAAAAAATGTTTAAGTACTTTTTTACATTTTATAAATGTATTGAATGTAATTTTTATAGACTGTAATAGTAGACTGAATCAAATCTTTTCAAAGAGGCAGTTGGTTTATAGAATAACCTTAGTGCTATTATTAAATACACTCATTTCATTATATGACTTCCATTAAACTTTGCATTTTTCTCTAGGCGGTTTTGGAGGAGATTATGGTTGAGCAGACTGACCTGGTTAGGCTGCGCATGGTTCGTATGTCCAATGTACCCGACACACTCTACATGGTAAACAATGCCGTCCCCCAGTGTTGTCACGTGATCAACCACCAGCAAATGGCTGGCACCCAGACAGCTCCACCGTCTGTGGTTGCTAACGAGATACCAGGTGAGTTCAGCGTTATAATGATGCATTCTTTCAGCCAGTCTTCAAAACTAGCCACTATATATCTGTTTAAAATACTCATTTACACATGATTTTTGTGACTCGTTTTAAGTCATTTTAGATAGATTGCAATTTAGTTCACAAAGGCCAAGTAGATCATCTCCTAATCTAGAGGTAGTCTCGAATCCCATGAATCAAACCATGAGATGTTAATTTAGCTATTCTTTTGCAAGAAGCGATTCTGTGTTTTATTTAGGTATATATAATGTGAGTGGGAACATTAGCTTTGAATGTTGGCAAGCTTTGTGATCCTGTGGGTGTTATATAATAAAACCCATTAAAAAAGAAAAGACTCTTATTATTTTATACTTATATGCCCATCTTGTAATAAAGTTGTTTGTCTAAAATGTAATGTTGTTAACTGATGAGCTTCTTCACTTGTATTTGCACATTAAATAGGTCACCTGTTTTCATATTATCCCCCTGTATTTCAGTGCCCAGGTTGGCTGTAGTGAAGGAAATGATCCGTAGGCTGCAGGAGCTGCGTCACACAGACCAGGTGCAGCGAGCGTATGCTCTGAACTGTGGTGAGGGTGCCACAGTCAGCTACGAGCTGCAGATCCGTGTGCTCAGAGAGTTTGGCCTACCTGACGGAGCTGCAGAACTCCTACAGGTAACCCAGCACATCCTGTTTGCGTGGAGACTGACATGTGTTGCTATGGCTACCGTGAATATCTCTGACTTTCATGTCAGTTAGTATTACCCTGGCCTCTGATGAATACAATTTATTTTCCAGTGATTGCAGGCACTCATTGATTTTGTTCAAATAAAAAAAAAATTTGTTATTCAGATTTGAACACTTCTCCAATGCATTGCAAATGCCTGTATAAATGTGTGTATTATATATGCTATCATACAAAAGTCTCGTCTCTAATGCCTCAGCAAGGCTGCATTTATTTGATAAAATACATTAAAAACAGTAATATTGTTAAATATTATTACAATTAAAAATTCCTATTCATTTTATATAATTGTGGGTATGTGTAAATGCATTATATTATATTATTTTGTATCTATTATATACTATTTTAAGAGAATTTAAAATTATTTATTCTTGTGATGGCAGGAAAATACACATTTCTATTATAATTATTGCATGTCAAAACCAACTTTGATCATTTGTCACTTAACATGCAAAAAAAAATGAAAAGACCTTTTACAATAATGTTAACTATAGTTTGAGAATGCAGTGTGTAATTGCAATCACACACATTTTGGATGGGAACAACTGCACTCAAGTACTTCTGCATCACTCCATGTTGTTTTGACTAGCAAATTTCTCCAGTTACTATGCTCTTGGTTTAGAATTTCCCTGAGCTCTTGAATTGCCTTGATCTTTTTATTCTCACCATTAAGTGACCAGTGAACCTAATCTGGATAACTTGGAAGGAGTCAAAACCTCCTCAGCATACCAGACAGTCTATTAAGTCTCATTTTTGAAGCATGTCTAGCACAAACATTGCCCTCACGGTTACTGTGCTGTGTTTCAGAATCCGCACAAATTCTTTCCAGAGGAGCGTTTTGGAGATGAGAGTCCCGTCCTGGCCTTGCGCCAGTCAGGTCGTTGCCGGGTCAACAGTACACCAGCTGTGGAGAGCATGTTCACTGACCTGGAGGCTCTGGTGGGCTTCCACCCCCCTCTGCCACCTCCTCCTCCACCCTATCATCCCCCGACCACCCCGGGCCATAGCCAGCAGCAGTATAAAACGGGCTGGAGACCTCGGGTCCCCACCCAGCCTCCCTCCAGATCTTTCTCCTACCCCTGCAATCATGCACTCCTTCACAGGCAGCCCTCTTCAAAGATGGGCAGCCCAATCTACCCTCCAGGAGCCAAGCCCCTGCCCCCAGACTGCACTAATGCACAGGGGGGGAGAAATCTTCATCCTGACAGGCAAATGGTGATTAATACCAATATATTATTGTTATTATTAGGGCTGGACGATATGACCTAAAATCAAGATCTCTACCAATTGAACATTTTACCTCGATTAGGATTAATGAATGAATAACTCATAATCAAGGTAAAATGTTCAATTGGTTGAGATCTTGATTTTTGTTAATGTTTTTTTTTGCAGTCATAGTTCATTAAATGTTTCTACTGTAAATATACTCAACTATTAAAGGTGGAATTTGTTTTCTAATGAAAGAGTGCATCTCTTATCTTTGTTATTTTGAAATAATTGAAGGAAAAACAATTTATGGTTATATTGTATTATTATTATTATAATATATATTATATCATATTTTTTGCAAACAAAATAAATGAATATTGGCATGTCAAAAGTAGAAAATAAAAAAGCACAGCGCAGTATACCTACTCCACTAAGTTGCCATGCCAAGCTTCTACTGTAAAAAGCTTGCAACGCTTGCCCCACCTCCGGGGTCATTTCCGGGTTTCTCAGCAACGGAAGTCATAGTTGGGTTAACTTCGAGAGCAGTGAATGGGAGAGTACCACTAAAATATTTTTGCATTCCCATTTGCTCAAATAGCAAAAGAAAAACTCCACGATAGACACGATAGTCCCTCCTATAGACGCTACATTAGAAACACCCTCGCAGTAGCGATTTTTGTAATTTGATGCAAAGGTGATATAAGACAAAGTTTTGTAATAAATTGACATACATTTGTAAAAATAAAGCAAAATATCAAAATCTTTGGGTTTACAATTTGAGCTTTTTGAGATTATTACTATCTTTTTCATGTATTTTGTGTAAATGTGTATTTTTATATAAAATGTGTAGATTTGTGTAGGATTTGGTTATGAACTGCACTGAGAGGCTATTCTAGGATATTTTGTCTGAAAAAGTTCAAGTGAATTTAGGCATTACAGCATTATAATGTACAGTATGAAAATGGGTTTCCAATTTGAGCTTTGCTAATGTACATCCTCTATCATTTATTCTTGCAGAACATGGAGCCTGTTATCAACGAGTTCATGCCAGACATCGCCATGGGTGTTTCGGCAATGAGCCTGAAGGAGCGGCGCATTCCGGAGGTCTCCATGGAGGTGGAGAGTCGCGAAGCCCACCCTCAACTTTCTACAGCTCCTCCCATGTCCCACAGCTACTCCATTCGTCACCTGCACTCCTCCCGCAAGCGGCATGCAGCCGAACCCAAGCCAGAGGGCCCGCAGACTGACTTCCCAGATCTCTACGAGTTCCCAGGTCGTCACGTGCCTCCCTACAGCGGGCCGGACCTCTATATCCACGGCCGTCAGGCAGGTGGTGGAGCGCCACCTCCGTCCTACTCAGAGGCTTCAGAATCCCTCCGCCTGGATGTGCTGGAACAGCCTCCACAGAGACTAGACTTAGCAATCGTCTCGCAAGGGGGCGTCGCACAAGCCATGCAGAGATCATGGCCCATAAACGAGACGGACCTCACCTGTGGGCTTGGCCCCTCCACAGAACAGTATGAGGAATGGCCCACGGGCCGCCGGCCTGCTCCAGAAGGAATGGGGCTGGGCTTAGGGGCAAATGTTGGGTCTGGAGACGAGGGAGGCTTGGGTGCCCGAGACCGCAGGTCGCCCAGCAAACCCGAATACTCCTACAGGAAGTCTGCTCTCTGACCCCTGATTAAAAAGAGACTGAGGACTGATTTAAATGCTAAGTGTAAGCTAACAGGTGAGGCACCAGCAGTCCTGCACTTTGTGTTCTTTTGAGGGCCGACAGTATCTTGAAGTGATGAACGCCCATAAGCTACGCAAGTGACTCCTTTTCTAAAGACTAAAGGGGGATGTCGTGTAAACTGCTCTGGATAGGTTTGAAACCCCGTGAGGAGAGCTTGGTTTGGTTGTGTGCACCCTGAAAAAAGGTCAAAAATTCAAAATATTTTAATCTGAGGGATCCTTAGAAATATGTTCAGGATATTAATGTACAAGCATCACAGTATATTTCTTTTACTTTCATTTTCCTGAACAGACTATGATGACTGGAGAAATATACATTCATCTATATGCACAGATTTAGTTTTTTAGGAGTAAATTGAAAAAAATATGAGGGCAATAAGTTGCAAACTCATGACTTTGTCTAGTTCTTGACAAACAGCTCCTTCTTCTTTTGAGGGCAAAGTGGCAGTAATAGCTCATGTAATCTGCCGCATACGCCGGCTTTTACATTAGCCTGTGCAATTTAAGAGCCGAGATGGAACATAAAAGGGAAAACAAATGAAATCCCCTGTCTCCTATGAGGAAACTTATCAGGCAGAACAATGGCACAGATGCACCATTAAATGTGAATGGGGCTTTGTTTTAGCATGTTTCACAACTCCGATCTGCAGATTCATTCCAGTGTATTTAACTTCAAAAACAATCTGTTCTCTCAAACTAAAATTTGGCATCCTCTATTGCATTCAGATTCTCATTCCAAGGCTGCAGTTGGTGGCATTCCTGAGAGACCGCAAATATGAGTTGATCATTATCAGCCACGTTCTCCAAAACTCTCCAGAACGCTCAACCAAACCAACCTCACCTCACATCCTCAGTCCTCTGATTCATTCAGTAGGACGGCAGCGGTTCATGGGCGGAGTTCATTCGCTTTTCTGTGCTAGTTCTGTCAGCAGATGACCAACAATTATGATGTCATGAACAGGCTTTGCAAAAAATATAATTCTTGGAAGTGTCATGATTTACACAAGTATTTACTTTTGATTTGTTAAGAAACAATATCATACACACTGCTGCACATCCTACCTATAGATGAAGTGACTTATTTTAAGCTTGATTTTTAGCATCCGAAATACCTGTATTCTTAAATAACTGTGCAATAGTGCAGCTTTTTCATTTTAAATATTCATTTTGCTTTCTTCTCCTTACAATAAGATCCTTTCTCAGATATTACTGACGCAGCAAATATGCAGGCTAGTTCACTCAAAAATGCTAATTGTGTCCTCATTTACTCAACGTCATGTCGTTCCAAACCTGTGTAACTTTATTTTCTCTTTGTGGAACACAGAAGATATTTTGAAGAACCGTTTTTGTCCATACAATCATAGTCTGTGACGTCCAACAATATCAACATTTGACCCCTTTGACTTTAACTGTGTGGACCAAAACGACTTTCTTCAAAGAACATTCTTCATAATATATTTTGTGTTCTGCAGAAAAAAATATATCCTACAGATTTGAAACAACAACAGGGTTAGTAAATGATGAAGGAATTTGCATTTTGGGGGAACTATCCCTTTAAGATAATCAACAAATAGCCTTTCCCTACAAGCGATGATGGTACTGTATTCTCACATGCTCTCAAATATTATTATATAAGAATCTCATGTTGTATTAAACCGGATGGGACCTCTGTTGAATATCCGAACGATCCTCAGCTGTATCCATCCCACAATCTTCACTTCAAATGCTTCTTTCTTTGGAGCACAAGAAGCGTTTTATTGGTTGAAAGCACAACGTTGTGAGAAATACTAAGAATGTCATTTCATTTTGTCAGATAATTTATACGCTGGTAAAAGGCTTGAGTTTCAGTTGTTAATAACCCACAGTTAGACCAAAGATGAGTTTGGGAGGATGTTTGTGTTGCTTGGTGAATCTCGGAAGCATTTTATTTTATCTACCCGGTTTCTTTGCCTCCTAGCAAGTTGAACTGAAACCATTGTGTTGAGATTCATGTTTGTTACTCAAGACTCTTTGGTGACTGTGACCATCGAAGGAACTTTTATCATCGATTGATTTTATCGATCTCTCCCCAGGCACTTTGACTTACAGAGACAGCCTTAAGAGTTGATGTAGGGTTAGTACTGCTGTATCTGTAGTTACGGCCTTAAGACCTTACCTTGGGTAACGCAGTTCTCCATCTTAAATCACAGAAGGTCTTCTGTGCCAGAGAGACTCTACCTCTGGCCAGCTTCTCTCAACATATTTCAGTCAATTCGATTTTCCATCTTTATATTCTTTTCAACTTATTCAGTCCTCTTGAGCTTCACCTTGAACATTTATCATTGGGGGACCAGAATCAACAGCAGGACATCAGATGTTCACCACTTTCTCACATATTTTTGTGAGGTTCCTCTCCTTTTCTTTACACTTGCTGTTTTATTAGAACTTAACAGCACAGTTAAGATATATGTGAGGACAGTGCCATCTTGGATGATAATTAACTCAATCTACAGTTATCCCAGGTGTTATGTTATTCTTCTTCTACCCTTGGTTGTTCTTCAGAATTGTTAGCTGCCTGATGCAGTTGCAGTGCAACGAACAGGTCCTCCTGGACTCCTACTACATCCCACCTCTGAGTCAAGCCTGAAAGAGTCATGAACCCTGAGTGGGAGAGCTCCAGTTTGCCATCCCGCGAAGCTTCAGAGGGTCAGATCCAAAAATAGATCCAACGTAGCCCCTGGCTGGGGTGCAAGTGATCTCCTCAGAGAGTTGAAGTCATCTGAATCGGACTGAGATTGGTAGGAGGCTGTTTGTCTCCTCTGAATGTCAAGGACGTAGCTCTGCGGTTCTCTTTACGTCAGACTTATCAGGTACATGAAGATCTTCAGTCCCTGTTGCAAATGGTTCAGCCTTTCCATTGGCGTTTAACAAACCTGATAATACATCATGATTTTGAGCTTTCAGTATCTGTGGTTCTTTCAAAATGCAATGCATCGCAGCCTACTTAAGCCTACCTTCCTTGACCTCATTCCGCAGCAAAAAGAGGACGAGTGAAGTGATTAACTAACCACACTTATTCAGAATAAAAAGCTGCAAAAAGCCTTGCAGATCCTCCAGGTTTCAGGTCCGCATGACAACAAAGAACCAATGCACCTGTCACGCGTCTTGTTTTACCACCAGCTCACATATTCTTCTTTTGATGTGTCGGAAGCTCTTGTCAAAAGCGCAGTCGTTTAAAGTAGTGTTGTGACTTTGTAACTCAGTATTTTTGTGCTGTCAGTCCATTCTTCTGTACCAATGCCCTTTTGAATTGGGTCATTGTCGAGCGAAGACCTCTCAGTATGTTTGTTTGTTTTATTTCTGTTTTTATGTAACCGTTGCATGTTAGTTCTGATTTGTCCTGTTACCTGTAACTCCAAGCATTGAGTAATTGGCATCAGCACTTCCCTTCGAGGCAGCCAAGAGGAGATCTGAGGTCTGTCATGTCATTCTAGCGAATCGCACTGGCTCCATAACCATAACCCAAAATCAACAGATGGATATTTAGGCCTACTGCTGCTACTCAGAGGTTTTCCTGCCAACGGGGAACATTATTTCTTGACGTCAATGCCGATCCCAGCGATCTAGTCCCATATAGACCCAGCCATGCCTTAAACTTAAGGGGGAGGTTAGGAAAACTCCTTAGATCGCCTTTGCCTATGCTATTCTCAGGCCATTTTGAACTGCTAAGAAGTCATTTATTTCATGTTATAAAACACCGATCAGATCATTTTGATTGCTGCAAAAGTCAATGCACAGTTCGAAGATATTATTTTGTATTTGAGATGCACACTGACCTCATAATTAATACATTTCTATCACAAATGCCATTTGTGGTCATTTGGGTTTTGTGGGTTGCTTGCCTGAGAGACTGTTAGGGAATTAATTGGAAATGCATTTGAGCTCCCAGTGAGGAGCTTGAATCATTGTTTAGTCTGTCCTGTCACGTAGTTTGACGTTAATTTTTCATTGCTTAAGAATAATGGGTTCGTTTTGGCTGGGAATAAATTTGGCTACTATACTTAAACAGAGGAGTAAAAGCTAGAACAGATGAAGGTACCCATTGCACTAAATTTTTGATGGTGATGTGTAACGTTTGTTGTGGAATAGCGCCCTCTGTTGGCTCTATTGATTTATTTTGACTGAAACGTCTGTTTATTCAGTTCTAGATTCACAGCTGAGTCATTTGTCTTAAACATTCATTCCTAATCCTTTGTTTATTTGCATGGCATTGCGTTATTTATCTCCAAAGTGCCGCAAGGCTGAACTGAACTGAAGGTTTGTGTTTTGGATGTGTGAGGGGCAAGGGAAGTTGTGTTTTGCAGACTTTAAGTCGAGATCTCCAGGTTCTCTCTTGTGCTATCTCTTAAGGAGACGATTTAGTGCCTTCCCTGCCTGGGGCTGGGCTTCCTCCACACCCCTTTTGTCTTATGCAAGCCCTTTCTACAAACCTCTGTTAAACCATCTCTTTGTAATAATACTGTAGCCAATGCTTAAGTGTGCATACATTTTAAATTGTCTTTTTTTTTTTTCTTCAAAATATATTTTTCAAGATTTTTGGTACCTTTGATCACAGGCCTCAGAAAATACGGTGTTTTGTTGTATGTAAAATGTAAAGTTTTTTTATAAATATATATATAAAATATGCGAATATCTATGAGACTTTGTGTGCGTGTGTATATATACACGCACACATACACAAAAAAAGCATTCTTTTGTGGAGTTGTGGAAAGTGTCTATTTTTCTATTCTTTTCTTTGGCCGGTGTAGTTATGAACTTTACTCTGCAATTAGGTGACTAATGTCTTGGAAATAAATAGTTTTGAGTTATAATGATTGTGTTGTTTGTTTGATTTCATTCATTCAAGCCTCCAGATGAGCAGTGAGTAACACCTTGCCATTAGAGGGAGATGGGAAGGAGAAACACAGCGGGACTCACGAACACAATTTGCATAGAAACACCGTCATGCAGAAGTCATTATATGGTTCCCAGTGACATTTACAATTGAATTTAAAACCAGCTGAAACATGCATATGCAAAATCACAAGTTTTTATTAAACTATTTAAGGTATGGATAGAGGAAAGACCTTATGGATATTGTTTGGGCCTGTTTATTTAAATTACTAGCTGCAGGTTTCATGACATGCTTAAACATACCCTTAAATTGGGACTGAAATCATATACTACTTTTTAAAGAAAGTTTAAGTCTAGTAGCCTTGGTCAGTTTTTTGCCCACTGCAATGTTGTGCAAAGCTTCATTAGTTATTAACAGAACTCAAAATGTATAAGAGGTTACTGAACTAATGAAATAAACAACTAATTTCTCCCCAATGGAGTGTTCTTGGGATAAACTGAGACATACATTGCAGGGCCCAAATTTATTACCATGTTTATTTCTCAAAGATAGGACATTAGAAAGTAAGAGAATCTTGTTAAAACAAGATAAAATGAATAAAGCATAACTAGACATTCACAATTGTAACTGAACAACCTGAAAAGGCGTTTGCATATCTAAACAGATTTTTCCAATAGGCTGTAGATCTATTTACCCTGACATACATGAATGTGAATATTTGCAGTCTCAGAACAGAATGAATGCTGACTGCAGTCATGTGATTGTGACTTCCCTAATGGCCTTCTGTAAATACCGGCACCATTTAAAATGGCTTAAAAGAGCTCCAGAGGATTGACTGCAATTCCTATTTATGACATTATAGAAGTGCTTTTCCATAAACCATTGTTTTTCATATTTCCATAATTCATTTGAGAGCCAATCGACATGTTGATTTGAAATGGCAGGATTACAAGAAAATTACAGCTACATCTTTGGAAACACAGAACCGGTCATAAATCACTATAAGAAAACTGAAGGATTGGATGTAGCTGGTATGCTTGAAGTGGCAGGGTGAAGGGCAGTTTAACTGCAGTAGTACTGGCCTGCATTGGCTCTTCGTCTCTTGCGGCTTTGCTGCTGTTCGAAGAAGTTACGGATGTCCTCAGGTGTCACCACCTAAACAAGGAAGGAGAAGAGAAGAAAATGAACACTAGACACTACAAGCTTACATTCAACTAAATCACACATTTAAAAAAAAAAACACACACGAAAACCTACCTTTCCTTCTGCTGCAAATCGCTGCAGGTAGTCCTTCAGTTCTGTCTTCATGTCATTATATTCTGAGGAAAAATTCAACGTCAACATCACAGTTGAGCACATTTGAAATCTCATGCCAATCAGAAAACGAATTTGTTTTGCTTTCACACCGATAAGGATGTTAGTACCACTTAACTCTACTAACCATGGATAATATCCAGCTGCTGAACCCGATTTAAGTTGTTTAGGGCCGACATCAAGGGGTCACGACCCTCAGATCCTCCTGCTTGTTCAGCCTGCATTGTAGACTTGCCTTTGTTTTCATACGCCAGGACAGTGTCCATCTCATCCATAAGGAAAGACACTCCTGCATCTGTATAGAGGACCTACGCAAAGAAAGCAAAACATGAGACCAGAAACAATGTAGTTTTTTTCATGTTTATCGTGTTTGAGCGATACAGAATCACTCTGTTAAAGGATTCGTTTACTCACCCCCATGCTATCCAAGATGTTCATGTCTTACTTTCTTCAGTTGAAAAGAAATACATTTTTTTTGACTACAACATTCCAGGATTGTTCTTCATATAGTGAACTTCAAACAGCTTGAAGATCCAAATTGCAGTTTCAATGCAGCTTCAAAGAGCTCTACACAATCCCAGCCAAGGAAAAAGGATCTAATGAAAATAAATGTATTTATATATCTAAAAAAAATTATATACTTTTAACCACAAATGCTCGTCTAGCACTATATGTGATGCGCATGTGCGACTTCACGCATTACATAATCACGTTGGAAAGGTTACGTGTGGTTAGTTCTTCATCTGTGTACACCGGTTCAAAAAGGTGGGGTAGGGTGAAAAACTCCATCTCATTGGGTCTCATTCACTAAGCACACGTACGCACAAATTTGTGCGTGAAGCCTACGTACGAACATTTTCACAAAAAATCACGTTCATCCTAAAATTTATTCTAAACTTAATAAATATAGGAACAGCTGAAAGCACATGTACACAAAAAAAAAAGATATAATTAACATTCTGGCTGGTCTTAATCTATAAATCTATCTAGATCTAACACGTTTCATCTTAAGGTAAGTTATATAAAAATATATAGAATCATATATAATTACGATAAAATGTATATTTCATGGAATACAGTACTGTAAAAGAGTAAAAAAAAGCTGCGTTAGACTATAGCTCGAGCTGCGAGGTTTCTCTGAACAGTAGCACATGTACAGCCAGCTAATGAAAGCTCTGTAAACTGGGTCTGTATAAAAGGTGTTTTTTTGTGTTTAAACTAATTGTGAGGACGACGCACTTGGCATTGCTCAAAGATTCGGCGAGAGCGTGTCTGTAGACGTGGACTTGCGTGGAGTATCTTTGATGAGAAAGACGAAAGGCTGTAAGGAAAGCAATGTGTGGAAAGCCCTTATATGGAGATGGTCTGGGCGTGTTTTATGCAAATGACTAACCTTGTGCACGCGGCGACTCATTTAGAATACTCCAAATTCACTAACATTAGGACTAGCTTAAGAACAAATTCATGTACGCACATGTGAATTAGGCAGAAAGTTTTCGTGAGACGTTCGAATGTGCGTATAAATAAGATTAATGTATGCAATTATTATTTAATGAGACCCATTTTCTCCTCTAACTTCAAATCGTCTGAAATTGTTGTTTTACTCTTTTGTAGGCCGTTTGACTTTCTTTGCACGTTTGTTTTCTAAACACTCCGTTGGTACTTCCGCCTACGTCACAGGTGACCTTTTCAACTTGACTATTGTGTGAGGTCGGGCTGGTGCAAGATGAGCATTTGTGGTTAAAAAGTATATGCATGCATGTATGTATATGTATATATACGCACACACACACACACACACAGAGGTACATCTAAAAAAAAAATTGAATATCATGAAAAAGGTCCATTTCAGAAAAAGAAACCCATATATTATATAGATTCATTACACAGAGTGAAATATTTCAAGCCTTTATTTCTTGAAATTTTGATGATTATGGCTTACAGATAATGAAAACCCAAAATTCAGTGTCTCGGAAAATTTGAATATTACATAAGATCAATAAAAAAAAGTATATTTTAAACAGAAATGTCATACTTCTGAAAAGTATGTTCTTTTTTATGCACTCAATACTTGTTTGGGCCTCCTTTTGCATGAATTACTGCATCAATGCGGCGTGGCATGGAGGCAATCAGCCTGTGGCACTGCTCAGGTGTAATGGAAGCCCAGGTTGCTTTGATAGCGGCCTTCAGGTCATCTGCATTGTTGGGTCCGGTGTCTCTCATCTTAGATTCTCTATGAGGTTCAGGTCAGGCGAGTTTGCTGGCCAATCAAGCACAGTAACACCATGGTCATTGAACCAGCTTTTGGTACCTTTGGCAGTGTGGGCAGGTGCCAAGTCCTGCTGGAAAATGAAATCAGCATCTCCATAAAGCTTGTCAGCAGAAGAAAGCGTGAAGTGCTCTAAAATTCCTGGTAGATGGCTGAATTGACTGTGGACTTCAGAAAACACAGTGGACCAACACCAGCAGATGACATGGCAGCCCAAATCATCACTGACTGTGGAAACTTCACACTGGACTTCAAGCAACATGGATTCTGTGCCTCTCCACTCTTCCTCCAGACTCTGGGACCTTGATTTCCAAATGAAATGCTAAATTTACTTTAATTTGAACTTGGACTTTGGACCACTGAGCAACAGTCCAGTTATTTTTCTCCTTAGCCCAGGTAAGATGCTTCTGACGATGTTTCTGTTTCAGAAGTGGCTTGGTAGCCCTTTTCCTGAAGATGTCTGAGCGTGGTGACTCTTGATGCACTGACTCCAGCTTCAGTTCACTCCTTGTGAAGCTCTAACAAGTGTTTGAATCAGCTTTGCTTGACAGTATTCTCAAGCTTGCGGTCATTCCTGTTGCTTGTGCACATTTTCCTATCCAATTTCTTCCTTCCAGTCAACTTTGCATTTAATATGCTTTGATACAGCACTCTGTGAACAGCCACCCCTTTCAGTAATGACCCTCTGTGACTTATCCTCTTTGTGGAGGGTGTCAATGATCGTCTTCTGGACCATTGCCAAGTCAGCAGTGTTCCCCATTATTGTGCTTTCAAAGAACAAGAGATACTCAGAATTTATACTGTATGGATGGTCATTTATTGAAACTCAAATGTAAATATTCTAATATTTTGAGATACTGATTTTTGACTTTCATTAGCTGTAAGATCTAATCATCAAAATTAAAAAAAAAAAACTTTTGAAGTGTTTACTTTACATGTAATGAATCTAAAATATATGAAAGTTTCACTTTTTGAAATAAGTTACAAGAACTTATTTCACCATATATATTTTTTTTAGATGTACCTGTGTGTGTGTGTGTGTGTATATATATATTAGTGCTGTCAAAGTTAACGCATTAACGTTAATAACGCGTTAACGCAAATAAATTAACAGCACTAATTTTATTAACGTGCAATTAACGCAGCGCATATTTTATGTTTGACCCGTGGCCCAACCCGTAGCTTCCCAAGTGCAATTGTACCAAATGTGCTCAATGACCATAATCTTGTATTGGGCAACTTTAGGATGCGGTTTAAGGTTAAAAAGTGGACACACACCAAGAAGTTGGACATCGAAAGACTGTATAATACTGAATGTAATGCCGTGATGACTGGTTCAATAAACAATGTTGCGAAGCAGAAGAAGCAAGCCGAAAGAACTACATGTGCGCTCTCTTCCAAAAGGTCAAAAAGCTAAAGAAAGGAGTCAAAATGAATGTAAGGTGCGGTAACATCAGAAACAAAGACGGCAACTTGCTCACCAAGGATACTGATATACTTAGTAGATGGTATGAGTATGGTAGTGGTCTTTACAATGCGCCTATTGAGGCAGATGAGGATATTCTGGAGCAGCTTTGGCCAAATTGTAAGAGAGATGTGCATGAACCAGACCTCCTCGAGAGCGAAATTAGAACAGCCATCTCCAAGATCAAATCCCGGAAAGCTCCTGGTATCGAAGGAGAATTAATTAAAGATGGCGGTGAAGCCGTAGTACATATTATGCACAAGATTTGCAATAAAATTTGGGCCACTAGTGAGTTCCCTACACTATGGACGAAGTCCCTCGTGGTCACCATCCCAAAAAAAGGGGATACAACTAAATGTGAAAATCACCGTACAATTAGCCTCATCTGCCACTCAAGTAAGATCATCCTTGAGATTATCAGGAGCCGGATAAGGAACGATATTGAATCACAGGTGGCGGAGGAACAAGCCGGCTTCAGACCAGGTAGAGGCACTTTTGAACAGATTTTCTCGCTCAGATTGATAGTAGAGAAGTACCTCGCACTGCAAGATAAATAACTTTATTTGATCTTTATTGATTTCAAGAAAGAGTTTGACCAGGTGTGGCATCAAGGCCTCTGGAAAGTATTGCACCACTATGGAATACACCCCAAACTGATCAATCTGATCGAGAATCTGTATCAGAGACGCAAAGTGCTATTAGAGTCGGGAAGGATATAACAGATTGGTTTCAGCAAACGGTTGGTGTCTGACAAGGCTGCATTTTGTCTCCAGATCTATTCAACATCTACCTGGAACACATTATGCGAGAGGCACTCGATGGTCTTGAGAGCCACGGAGCATGTGTAAATGGCAGAACTATTAACAACTTACGTTTTGCTGATGATATTGGTCTCTTGACACAAGTACTTAGACATGCTCAGGTCCTTTTGGACAGAGTCGACAAGGTCAGCTCAAAGTATGGGCAAGAGATAAGTGACTCCAAAACGGAGTGGATGTTGCGAAGTACAAAATCTAAACAAACAGTGAACAATAGAATAAAGGAAGGACTGTTGCTTAGGGGGAAGGAACTGCAACATGTGGAAAGATTCAAGTATCTTGGAACAACTCTGACTGCAAACTGTGACTGCTCTACAGACATCAGAATAAGAACTGCCATGGCCTTGAAAGTGATGAGCGATTTG
Organism: Ptychobarbus kaznakovi; assembly: GCA_027422405.1. NCBI lineage: Eukaryota > Metazoa > Chordata > Actinopteri > Cypriniformes > Cyprinidae > Ptychobarbus > Ptychobarbus kaznakovi. The sequence continues at coordinate 40,125,799 of CM049794.1, read as the reverse complement.
AACAACATCTGGAAAAACAAAAACATCAAGAACGAGACCAAAATGAGATTGTACAGATCGCTCATACTACCGATTGCCTTGTATGGTTGCGAAGCATGGACACTTAGGAGTGCTGAAGAGAAACAACTACTTGTATTTGAGATGGCAGCACTTAGGAAAATACTTGGAGTACGCATCATAGACAAGATGAGAAACGATGACATCAGAAAGGCTCTTAATCAGACAGAAGTGATCATGCAAAATGTACATGACAGGCAACACCAGTGGTTTGGTCATGTACTTCACATGGATAAAAACAGGATTGCAAATATCACATTACATGGAAGTGTAGAGGGTACTGCAAAAAGAGGATGTCCGAGAATAACGTGGATGTCATCAGTGCTGGCAAGATATGATGTTGGACCACAAGCTCTAATGAGAATTGTGCAAGATAGAGACAGGTGGAATTTAGCGTTGACTCATGCGAGAGCCCACGTTTAAGTGCAATAAACTGCAGGGAGATATGGAGAAGAAGAAGATATAGATATAGATATACACACGTACATATGTCCTGATACACAGACTTTTTGTTTTGTTTTGAAAATGACATCGTTTGGCTAGATAAGACCCTTATTCCTCGGCTGGGATCACGTAGAGCCCTTTGAAGCCGAATTGAAACTGTAGTTTGGACCTTCAACCCATTGGCTCCCATTGAAGTCCACTAGATGGACAAAAATCCTGGAATGTTTTCCTCAAAAACCTTCATTTGTTTTTGACTGAAAAAAGACATGGACATCTTGGTTGACATGGGGGTTAGTAAATTATCAGGAAAATTTTATTCTGGAAGTGAACTCCTCCTTTAAACAAGGGTAAAAGCAGTATTATTAAGTAAATCTCCTCTGTAAAGTGTGTTTGAGCTGTACCTTGCAGTCGGTGCAGGTGCAGAGTTTTGTGCGCCAGGCAGGCGGCCAGAACACAGCACCCTGCAGAATCTGGCTCCTCCCTGAGGCCTTCATCTCTTTCAGCCTGCAACCTGAGCACGAACCCTCCTCTGAGGAGCCTTCAGCTTCTTCCTGGTGTTTCCGCTTACAGGTGGATGTCCCGTTGACCTGCACCTGACGGCAGAGAGAAGGTTACCAAATCTTGATCACTGATTCCTCTCTTCCGGTGTAGATTGTTAAAATAATTTCTCATTCTTGCATTCTTGCTAACAGCAACAAAACAATGTGGTGAAAATTCAGTTTAGCTTGATCAATTTCACAATTACGGCTGAGACCGATGATGCATTTGAGATGAACCAATTCCCCAATGAAGTCAGAATATACTGACAAAAAAAATGTATAGCCTGAATGCACTGTAAGTCGCTTTGGATAAAAGCATCTGCTAAATGCATAAATGTTAATGTAAATGTGAAGTCTTTCAGACATGCATCATCTAACAGAACTACTGCCACCTTGTGGTGAGACTTCAAAACAAAGACAAATCTCTGTCTGAAACAGCTTAGCGTATCTAGTGTCTTAAAACACTTATCCAAGTAGGAGATTTAAGTTTGGCTGTCAAAAATGAACACGAATGAACAGAATTAAAAATGCCATGTCATGCTTCACCTATGCTTCCTATTTAGAGACAAGAAAACAGACACATTATAGCAAAGCAAACAGTAATACCTTCTCATCGACGGGGCTCTTCGGGCTCTCATTTTTAATATTCTTCTCCTCTTCATCATTTTCTGCCTCCACATTCACATCCTCCTCTCCTTTGCATGGACTTACTTTTGTTATGGGTGGCACTGATGCAAACAAGACAGAATAAACCTTCACAAATGTATAAATGTTGTAAACACTGTAAATGTCTTTACTGTCACTTTTGATCAGTTTAATGGGTCCTGACTGATACATTAATTTCTCTCTATTTTTAAAGAACTTTGCACTAATTTTCATATTAAATTATCTGTAAATGCAAAATGGAAGCAGAAATATATATACATATATCCACTTTACCTGCAATCTGTGCAGCATAGTTCCAAAGGAAAGGTGTTTTATTCATGCATGACTCGCAGGTCATCTCTTGCAGCTCCACACAGTCTGGCACTACGCAGCCTAAATGCTGAGAGAAACACACAGAGATGTTCTCAAACATTTCATCCTGAATGCATTATGCTCCTCATCTACACACAAAGAACACTAAACCATGTTCATGCCCTGCCTGACTGCAATATGATTTGATACTAACCCGGCCATGGAACCAGTCTTCACACACGATACACTGGATCATATCATCTGGAACCTGAAGAGAGAACATGCATGTAATCTACTGTATGTAATATAATAAAAGCACTCTAAACATCCAAACACAATACAAATCCGAATAGGGATTCATAATTAAAGTGTATTTGCAATCCAACATACAATAACAGAATAATAGAACATTATAGAATGCATCTCAAACTAAATCGCACAGTACCTTGTCCTCTGGATCTGGGTAGGGTCTGTCACATGTGCAATACAAGCCAAAATAATTATGGCTGTATTTGTTCCCTGAATTCACTTTCTCTTTATCCTGTTTAACAGAAATCCATCAGATTAGAAAAATCGAATTAAAATGAAAAGACATATATTCAAGCTAACAGCCAAGCAGATCTCACCGCAAACAGCTTGCACTCCATTTCCCCAAACTTGTCGTTTCCACAATCACATCGGAAATTCCTGTATTATCAATAAGGTTTTGAGTGCAGCTTACTCGTAACACATCACAATGCCTCAGCAAGCACAATTTAAAGTAGGATCTGTGTGTAATTCAATCCAAACCATCTATAACACTGATGCCTATAGTTTTATTGCCTCCAGATCTCCATGTGGAAATGTTTATGTGACGGTTCTCACTCAGGTATTCACTCTCATTGCCTATGATGCAGCTAGTTCAAATACATAAAGGAAAAACAGCTAAATAATCCCTCTTGTCAAACTGTCAAAAATATATGAATACAAATTAGGCAAAATTGTTTGCATAATGCACATGGAACCCCTTTAGCAAACAATAAATGTCAGATCCAACCAGGCTGCTTAAATGGGTTAGAGCAGCAGCAAATGTACCTTCTAACATAGCATCACGGCTTCAGGGGTTATTTTAGATGGACTGTGGAAATATTCACCTCTTGGTATACAGCTCAAACAGGTCATGGCCTTCATGGCACTTGTAGGAGCATGCCAGACAGATGCCAGCTGGCTCTCCTCCCTTTGGTGTGCAGGTGTTGCAGGCATACAGAGCCTGGCGCTTCACATATCCCTGTCAGGACAAAAACAAATCAACTTGTTTTCAGAACATATAACTTATTTTCATTTGAGAATATTAATGTAAATATAAAGCATTTGCTGTCAACTACTGTTTAAGGCATCTTGCTATTATCGGTTATTGCAATAAGGTTTATTTTCAACAAATAGACGCAGCATCGACGCATTATTAATAATGTTTTGTGCTAAACCCAAATCAAAACAATCCAACAAACATTTTGCAAGAATTACGTTGAACACCGAGATGAAATAGGCTGTGTCAAGGTATGATCCGCTTGCTAAAAACAGATTAACGTTATATGAAAACTCTGCGTTTACATAAAGACGCCAGACCTCTGGATATGAGCATTTGTCTGAATCACTCCCTCCAAGAACAGCGGAGGCTTCGTTCTCCAGTTCTTCATCCTCCTCTAAGACGTCCACCAGAGATACAGTAGCCTCCTCCGCTCCATCATTTGCCGCCATCCTTGAAGAGACGAGTGCACAAATGTTTCTAGTTCCTGTTCCAGGGCACGAAACTAGACACGAGCTATCAACGAGATCACGCTTTACTGGAGACAGTGGGTCCTCTGTAATATAACTAAAAGAAAGATGTAGGAAAGTGTTAAGCAATTTGACATTACCCCGAACAAATTCTCGGGATTAACTGTGACAATAACAAAAACAATGCTGCTTCCGGTTTATGCAAATTATATGTTTTGGCGGGAGAGTTGCGGGCGTTGTAACTATAATTTAATATTTCAGGGCTCTTTTTTACTGACTAATGTGTATTCAAACATCACACCCACATTAACTCAATGATTCCGGATAAACAGAAATTAGTTTTCGCAAAACTAATTTGATAGTTCAGAGTTCAAAGGGTAGATCAGTGTTGCCATGTCCACTCATTATACAGCTTATAAATAGTGTGTCACTTACTCGTAAGTTTTTATATATATATATATTTAAAACTTATTCAGTTGTCACATTTTTACATGGTTATTACATTTTATTAATTGTTAATATTGTTAATTTGCTGCCTGTTGCGGTTATTTGATTTGAAATTATAATTAGCTTTTTTGTAAAATTATAATAATATTTTGAGGGATATTGTAGCCTGTAATGTAATTTATTCCATTCTATTTGATAAAAAAATGTATATACTCATTTATTTGTGTGTGTGTGTGTGTGTGTGTGTGTGTGTGTGTGTGTGTGTGTGTGTGTGAGTGAGAGAGAGAGAGAGAGAGAGAGAGAGAGAGAGAGAGAGAGAGAGAGAGAGAGAGAGAGAGAGAGAGAGAGAGATCTGGCAACCGATGTACAGTGTGTATCTGCAACATGGCAGCGTGCGAGCTGAAGGGAGAGCTGAAATACCGAGATGGACAGACAAGCCAGTTTACGGTACAATCAGATGCCGATTTAAAATCAATGATAACTGGCATCAAGATATTAAATGCTGATATATCTGAAGTTTTGACGGCTCTTGTTGAACAAGAAAGGGGCTCAGCGCAAAACAGCGCCGCAGATGTAGATGGTAAGCTGATAAAATTAAGACTGGGTTGTTTATTGAAAACAAACAGACTTAAAATGTATTAAATTAATCAATAAATAAAAATACATACAATAAATACTACGAAGGTGGCTAAAAGTCTCCGTTCATATGACAGCGAGCTCGTTAACTTTACTGATATAAGTTACTGCCTTCTGTCGTCCCAACTTTAATTTATTTACTTACTTTAGATACTTATTACTTCAATATTCTTATTACAGTTAAATAAACACTAAACTTTTTTGGAAATAGGCTCATTTTACAACTCCCCTGGATTTAAACAGTTGAGTTTGACCGTTTTTGTATCCATTCATCCGATATCCGGTCTGGTGGTAACGTTAGCACTTTTAGCTTAGCTTAGCATAGACCATTGAATCGGATTAGACCATTAGAATCTCGCTCAAAAATGACCAGTTTCGATATTTTTAAAATGAGCCTATTTCCAAAAAAGTGGAGTGTTCCTTTAAGTCAAAGTCATTATATTTTCTCATAATTATCTCATTTTGTAACTTCTTTCTATTTGTGAAACCCATGTCTATAGATGGAGAGGAAGAGGACAGTGACAAAGAGGATAATACCACAGAAATCGCCACCAAAAAGCCAAACTCAGGGCCTCCAAACAAGCGGAGAAAAACCTTGCGCTCATGATCTTCAGAACTGTCATTGTTATGGCCTTTATTACATAAATATGTGTTTGTTACATCAGTAACCCCTCCTCTGAAAAAAATTTTTTTTTGTCAGCCACAATTTCCAGACTATTTTGAGATTTTGCCTTAATTTGTTCCCATTTTTATGTATTTCTAAGTTATTTTTCATAACTTCAGGTTCCTCTAAAAGGCTAACATATAACCGTGTGAAAGGAAAATAGTTTTAATACATTTTTCCTCTTGTAAAAAGTTACAAATTGACAGTGGTTATCAGTACTGTGGTTTCTTCAGCCAACAGGTGATAATAAACCACTGTGCAATAAACTGGATTCAAACTGTCCAATAAAATGTCTGAGTTTCTGATTGAGAAATCAATGTAACAGGTACAAAAGAACACGGACTGCACATTACAATTCTTTATTGATTTTTGTCAGAGTTGTTTCAAACCGCAGCGTATTAAGATTGCAATGGAAAGTTATTAACAAATACCCATCAAACATTATAAATTCACAGTCAAGCCCTTTTAGACAAAAACGATTTGCCATTTTTGAACATTTCAACAAATGAATAAAAGACACTGTTTACAAAAAGACGTGATTTTAAAAATCAAAACACTTGGGTCTGCGGCACAGGTTGAAGTTGAGAAGTTTGAGACCTCAATGTTTTGTGCCAGACTCATTACAACACACCACACCCAACAAGCCTAAATTACCGTTGCATTTCTTATGCTAGATAAGATTACTCGCACTGTAAAATGATGCTGATATCCCTCAACAATAAGACATGAGATTGAGTTCTCAACTATTACACACAGACATGAATTTGTTTTCTAAAACACGTCTTTTCTCTGAGGACACTTGATTATCACTGTGATATATGGAAAATAGTATTTGTCAAATAAACACAATTTGGAGAGAATACTCCTGCCATGTCTAGAGCTGACAAGAAATCATATTTGAAAATACTGATAATAAAGTGTATTTTAATACAAATCTTTCCTTATTACAACTCCTTTCTTTGTTTCTGCCTTGAGTGCATTTTATATTCAAAACAAAAAGTTAGACACTGCTTATAAACAAATGGAAATACATATGTGGCACCACTGTCGGCGGTTTTATTTTCCACTAATAAAATGTCCACGGGAGTTGAGAACAAACGCCTGGAGCGTTAAAGTGATGCTACAAATCCATTAGCTCATAGTATGGAAACAATTACAGCTGTCCACACTGACAAATCTTTATTCATCATGATTTATAGTAAATCTACCCACCATTAGAAATGTAATTGAAGCAGTACACCGTTCACGCAGCCCCATCAACATTGTCCACATCTTGGACAATGGCTTCGTTGCCTCCATTTAGGTTACTTAGATTTCATTTATCAAATTTAATTTCAATTATAATTTTTTTTTCAGTTAAATCAAGACAAAGCTTCTGAAAAAAAAGTACCATAAGACTGAGCCAACATGGAAAATACTTCTGGATTTCGTTATAAATCTACTTTAAAATGTGGACTAATTTTGCCATTCAGCTTGAAAGAGTACGAAACATCCCCTATAGTCCAGTTTTTTATACGCAATACAAACTGGTGTGGAACTGCAAGTGACTCAAACAATTAATTGATAAAGAAAAAAAAACATTACAAAGAAATGAACCCTAAAGACAATCACCTTTAAGTTCCTACACCAAAAAAAACTTCAGGATCAAGTGTTAAAAAATAATCTTATTTATGAATGCACTTTTTTATTGCCCGAACCCTAAGACACCAAACTGTATGGCACCTCCTCCTCATCTTTAACAATCGCTTCAAGTGTCAATCAGCTGCAGTCTACTGATCTGATTGGAGGCCTTGGCGAAGGTTTGGTGACGGTTGCAGAGAACAGCAAGGCAGATGGGCAGAATACAGTATCCTACAGTCTTGGGGTCCGCCCTTGTGCAGGAGTAAAGAAAGAGAAACACCTGGAGGTAGGGAATGAGGAAAATGGTGGCCCACACCCAGAAGGGCAGGAGGAGAAGTCTTGTTTTCAGAGTCACAATCCATGAAGTTGAAGATGGGGAAGAGGAAGAAGCATCTCCCGACCATTTTGTCTGCGCTCCAGTCGCCTTTTCTACGTGTGCCAGTGTAAGTCGGTTGTATGTTTGGCTGATCTCAAATATATAATACACTGCAGCGACACTAGCCAACAAGAACAGTCCGACGCCTATCCACCCCATCCGCTGGCGGAAATTCATCATTCTCCATGCTCTTCTCTGGAGAAACAAAGACAGCAAATGCACACGATGACAAGAAACCAAACACATGCTTGTGAAATCATGCGAGCAATGGTGTGATGATCACTGCTGAATATTCAGGAAAAAAAAATCAAATAAGCTCAGCTTAAACTGTCAATCATCACTGAAAAATATATATATTATTATTAAATATACTAGTTAATATTTAATTATCACAATTTTCAAAACATGAACTTCCTTGATGTTGTACGAAACGCATTGCAAAACTAATTATAAAACTCCAGCTTGAAATATTAAATAAACAAAGACAAAGTCCTTCAAACACAAGAAACCTCACCATCTGTAGATTTCTCAAAGCTGTTGACTAGTGCTGTTGTGTTATTATATAACGACACGTCCCCTTCGTATCCACTAAACGCATGATTACACATGAGTGTCACTTACTGTAATCACACGATCAAGCCATTTTGCGCGGTTTTCAGGGCAATATGTTTCTCAAGTCAAAACACACAACGCTGTCACAGGATTGTTGTCATAGGACTCACTTCCTGGAATCTCAACATCCGGGAAGTTTCCCGTGAATCTTCGCCGACTTTATTATTAACCTCTCAAAGTACTCTACTGCCCCCCAGAGCATCACTGTGTCACATACAACGCCAGATTGAACTGTGTTCACGGGTGTGCTGTAACACCGACAGTTTAACCAAGCACAAATTCCCTACGGAGGACAAATCACTATCATACATGTCAGTAAGCAGTTGTAAAATTACAAGAGATTTAAAAAGCCACAACAATTTTGAGATAAGAAAATTATTTAAACTGTATAGCTCATCTATCCCCATTCCCTACCCCTAAACTTCACAGAAAACATTCAGCATTTATACATTTTCAAACATGTATGTCATTTTATGATTTATATTATTTATAAGCTGTCCTTAAAGGGATTTTAGATGCTTAAGGGGATCTAAAAGGGTCTGTTGGGATTGTGAGAAGAAAAGATTATCCAAACACCAATGTGTTAGTTGTGGCATTACTTTACTCTGGCATGATATGGCTTGCCCACCCACATCCCTCTGATCCTGATATAAAATTGTATTACTATATTTAAAAATCTTTTGAGAAAATGAAAAATTTTCTTATGAATTTCCTGTCATAAAATACATCATGATCATATTTGGGAAACAGAGAAATTGTTGCTACAATTAATTTCAAGCTGCACAATACATATGGCAAATAATTAGTTTAATACAACACTTAAAAGTCACTATCAATCACCACTGAGTTTGAAAATAACTTTTGACTGTGATCTAAATGATGAGGCAGAAATATATTGTTTCTAACATTTGAGATTTTTTTTTTTGGGGGGGGGGGGGTATTACACAATTAGGCCTACAACATCTGTGGGGCGTAAAGGAAAAGTAATAGTGTAACATATGATGGTTGCCAGAAAGTAGTAGCCTATGTTAAGTTGCTTTTGAAAGGAGTAATTAATTAGTAACAAGTAGCCAAATAAAAAAAATATTTTGAGTAACGAGTAAGCCTACAACACGGGTAATAATAATAATAATAGTTTGTTACATTTATATAGCGCTTTTCTGGGTACTTTTCTGGTAAGTAATGCAAAACTTTTAAGAGAGAGCAATTAGCAGCCTACAGTAATCTAATTACAATTGTGAAGATAATTAATTACCGTACTTTTTTGGAGTAATGTCCCCAACACTTTGGCTATCACACACGTTTGTCAAAAATGTTGTTTTTGATATTTATACCAAGCAGCAGGCAACACGGTGTGGGCATAACCTATGTCGACAAAGCTTGACCAGTACTGTCAACATTTTTCCTCGGCTAAATCACATATTTAAATATTACAAATAGCCTATATCATAGAAAAACTTTAGTGTTTTATTTGAAAATATTTTAGATAATTGAAATAGCTAACCTAGACAAAAATTTCTTAAAATTGCCCACATGAAAAAAATACTATAGTAATTTATACAGTAAATACTATAGTGTTTTTTAACCATACTATAGTATAGTGTATTATACTTTATATATCATAGTATTTACAACACTTTGTTAATGAATGCTACAGCATACTGTAGTATTAACTATAATAAACAAATAAACAATAATAAATAATAGAGTACACTTTTGTTTCTACTACAGTAAACTAGTGTATTGTACTATAATATAGTTGTAGAAAACGTACAGTATTGGGTAAAGTAATTTGTTTATATTACTATAGTCGTTATATATCCACAGCAGCTATAGAATTAGCGCAACAAATTAATTCAAGTACTATAGTATGGTTCAAAAACATTGTAGAATTTACTATAAATTACTGTGGTATGTTTTCATGCCTCGGTTAAAATCTACACTCTACATCTCTACCACTCCAACAAGTCACTGCACCTCTTTTTATTTCCCTGTTATTTCTTATTGTGAAAGATTTGAACTTTGGTACAACGAAACACCAATGAATGAATAATCCAGCCGGAGCAGATCCCTCGCAAACACCACGCAGGTTTTACCAGTGACTTAAGCCCGCCTCTGAAAGAGGGTGTGCCTGGGCAAATAAGTTTTGTTGCTTTGCTGTCTAAATGGCCAATCATCATTACATTGTTAATCGACAGCTTTGCCAAGTAATGAAGAGAGACCACTTGGATAAATACGACCGAGGTTAGACAAGGGACACACGCGCCGGTTTCACACTGTGATGTGTCATGATGTGTTTGTTATGTCGATATGTGTTGGTGTCATATAAATAATGTGACGAAGTTGTCATAAAATTGAACAACTATTTAGACAGAGGGACACGCATTCTGGAGGACACTAGCAATCCTGGATGGACTGTTGACGGCAGTCTAAACCTGTAACTTATACTCTACGAGAAGTAAAGGAGACACTCGTAACTGATCAGAACGCATTGATTCTGTCAGGTGAGTTCAGACTTGCATTCATGAAATCTTCTGGATCTTTTGACATTAACCACCCAACTATTCTTCTTGCGTGTAGTTTACAGTAGGCTACTTAAACTAGCTTGCTGGACGATTTCTTAATTAATATACTCTGCAGTTGGACTGACATGGCTATCTCTCTCCAGAGATGCAGACGTTCGTGAAAGGAAAGAGAGTTGGATACTGGCTCAGCGAAAAGAAGATGAAAAAACTCAGTTTCCAGACCTTCGTGGATATGTGCAGGTGTGTAAAAGCTCACCTCAGTGCTAGACAAGAGCGTCCTTTAGCCTAGTTCGGTTATAACGAGTTGTTTTAATATTTGTTCTTTAAACGAACTAGATTCTGTTTATATGACTAGTTGTCATTTTAAATAATACGCTGGAAGTTTTAGTAGTAAGTATCCATTAGTGACTAGTAGGCAGCCTTATTAGATACTAATCACTTTAGACTATTTTCCATTTATTGCTGGTAACTAGTAACTATGAATTAGCCTACCAGTACTTATTAGTAGCCTAGTAGTACTAGTAGTTTGCATACTGAAGTGCTATAAGTGTTTTTACTTGTCATATTTCAATTAAAAAATCTTGGTACTAAGAGTAAAATGTTACTAGTAACACTCTATGCAATGCGTTATAGAACATACTAATGTTTATTAAAAAGCTCCTAGTACCTATTCAATTGTCATCGTCTCCACAAACAGGCAAAAGGTACTTATAACAATAGAATCATTATTTCACAGCTTTTGACGTTATTGGAGTTATTTGACACAATTGGAGTGTTATATTGTAGTAGTTATTTGACTAGTAGAAAATAAACAAGTATCTAGTGTCTATCTAATAAACAGTTGCTAGTGGCAATGAAAAAGAGTCACTGTTTGGATTGCTAACTACTGATTTAAAAAGGTGCTAATGTAAAATATATAATAGTTCATTTTAACGAATAAATGTTAAAACTACTTTCCATTTAATGTTAGGAAAATTAGATATTTTTTTTGAGGGTGCTGATGTGTCAAAACTTGAATGTGTAATTCAGATGTGTTGTAGAGATTTAAAACAAGCGGGGCTTAGTGTTAATTAGTGTTATAGGATATAGGAAACATGTACTTCCCCCCCCCCCCCATAAACCACTACACTTATGCAATACACTCTTGCATCCATGAAGCTTCAATCATAAAACCATCCTTCATCAGCGTAGTCAGTCTACCTGTCAATTTGCTAAGCATTTGCTATTCGAGGGAGTCCCTTCTGAATTCAGAACTGTCCTAGATTGCTTATAAAACTAACTTGTAACACTGTCCTGGGATTCTCATAATTAGAGACCATCAATGTAATAAAAAAATATTCCTTAACTATTTCTCACTGTCATCTCTGCAGTCTGTGCAGCAAGATTCTGATTAATTGTGTCTTGTTATTCTTCTTTCTATGGCTATAAAGCTATAAATGTTGTGTTTGCGGAGTTTGCACTGAACATGCCTTAGATACGTATCTGTGCGGATGACGTACCCTGCGTGTGTGGGCTACATGACATTTCTGAGTTAATGTAACGTGATCTGTCTTTCACAAGCATGTTCCAAGCCTAAAGATAACCGGTTTTCAAAGGGATTTTACTTAAGCTTGTTCAAAATGCTCAGTGATTTGTTATTCTACTGTCTGGCATATTTGTCTTTGGACACTTGATGAAAGGCTAAGATATTTTCATCTAGTTCTGAGGTGTTAGAAACAAACTATTGACTCCGCATTACTGATAAACTGCCCAACAGTGCTACATTCGTTAAATCTCAACAGGATTGTCAGCTGTTGATAAAGATGTGAGCTTGTTGTTATCTTCAGGGACTTTTCAATTTAAAGACTTAAAGTTGCCCAAATACTGATATTCTCATAGCACAAGAACTAATCAGACACACTGTTCATTATAGATTATAAACTGCGTTATCATTTAAAGAGTGTTCTGTTTTGCTTTATCAATCGCATAAATGTGTTGTCTGGAAATGGAGAGGGATGATACTTGATTTTAAGCATGTGTGTTTGTTGCTCTTTTGTGCCTGTTTAAGAGGGGGAATTTGGAGAATTCTGTCCTATTTGTGTGAGAGACAGCAGTCCAAAGCTAAACAGGGATTGCTTTAGGTGACAAAGCCCCTTTTTTGTCACACATCTATTTACCAGTTCTATTTGAATTTCTGTCTTCCTAATAATTTGTCTCATTGTGAAGTTCCAAGTTCTAGTCAATGTTGGTCATTATTTGAGTCATGGAATCAATATAAAATATTCATAGTTTGTTTTTCCACTGTTTTGTTTTCCAGGAAACAAGGCATAGAGATGATCCAGGTAAGATACCCTTATGGCATTTTTTTCTTTCTTTTTTATGGCTTTTCCATGACACAAAAGGGTGCTCATTAATGTGCGGCTGCTTCCACAATATCATCACAATATACTTGTCAGGATCTGCTCGAAACATTACAAACATGCTTTCATTAAATGAAAATGCTGCTATTATTCTTGGGGACACTTACATTCAAAATGTTGCCATCAGAGTATTGTGTTTTATTACTGCATTACTACACAGTTAATCACTTGTGCATGCAGTTGGAATTGTGCATTATGAGGTTTGGATTGCATAATAATAAATGCATTGTTTAATAGGGCTGGTGTTGCTTACTGTAATGCCATATTATTAATGTTCATACTGTTATTTTATTAACTTTCTTGTGGCTTTTTTTACTTTGCCATTGAATAGATGCCAGTAAAAACAGTTTATAGACTTTTTTGCTTCAAAACTGTTTTCAGCCATGCCTAATATAGCCTAACATAACAAAACATAAGTTTACTTCTACAAAATTGCATGGAAATTGCACTGATTAGCCTTCTTCATATCTGGCTGATATGAGCCGCATTTATCGTCTAAGCTGAAGCATTGTCTTATCAAGTAATTCGGACATTAGTGCAGTGGGACAGCATGGTACACTACACATAGGTCTTTAAGTCTTCCATTTGTCCTTGCTTTTATCTAGCATCCTTGGCTTCACTCAAGTAAATAGGATGATTTTTTTTTTGGGAGAATATGTTTAAACCCAACCTGTCCTCACTGAAAAAAATGGCACTGTAAATAGATTCACCTACGATGTGTGTGCATTTTGTCCTAGTAAGGAACACCTGGCTTTGTCAGGGTCAAGGGTGTTGTATTTTTGTCTTCTACAGATGTCTTATACCTACAAAAACAATAGGTGCCCCATTTTAGTGTTGATGAACAGAACATGGACTGTTCTTGCATGACTTTATTTTTCAAGTTAGGCCATCACCATCATTCTATGTTTGCTCAAGGATGGCAAGTTATTGAATGACTTGGTTGCACTTGTGGCACCTTCCCTTTGTTTCACCATGGCACTGATAAATCATTAGACACGTGACTCACAGAGATTGTGACACGTGACCCCCCCCCCCCCCTAAAAGTCTAAGACCACATTGAAAATCTCTGGTTTAAAATCTATTTAAACCTTCAGGATTTTGAAAAATAGAAAAGATACATGCAATTAAGAAAAAATATTGAAGATATGTACATTTTTATTTTTATTTTATATATATTATATATTTTTTTATAAAATTATATATATATAAAATAAATAAAATATATTAAATTAGAAAATAGAAAAAAACACTAGTAGTATCAATGACTTGGAGAAATGCTTTATTTTGGAGAAAATGACAGATTTTTTGTGGTAATGTTTTCAGTGGACACATGAAGACAGTGTTTGCGCATTCCAGCAGGACATGCCCTTGTCAAGCGTATTTATACTGTGTTAAGATAAAGAGTAACTGAGGTGTCCCTGAGATACGTAAAGGGCTGCCTATAACAAACCAAGCAGCTTGCAGTGGAAATAAGGTGTGGATTTGCTTGTAGCCACAGAACTCAAAGCAAATCTTTATGCATCATTCATTCAAATCTTTAGTTTAAAAAATGTATATGTTTAGGGACAAACATTGTTCTTTAATGTTTTGCCATGGAAAGTAGATGGGTGATGGTGGAACAGAGTCACCTTGTTTTGTTTTGGGACATGCATGTGAAGGCTGGTAGACTAAACCAAGGTCCTTGGTCCCTCATTCAGGGCCTGTATTGTGAGTCAGACATTTATCAGTGAAGCTGTCTGCTGTCTGGATGAGTGAAACACTGAGGGCTTTTCTCCTCTGCCAAGATGTACACCTCTTTTCTATCCACAGCATATAGGCGTGGAAACCGAAGAGAGTAAAGATGGACTTTGACCTGTTTACACCTCATGCAGGCTACCCAGCTGCACCCAGTCATAGTTGTTCATGGCCTCTAAAGTACTTAAGTATCTAGCAATCAGTCCATGGGCTGATCACTTTAGACAGGGGGAGTGTCATTAATTTGTTTAAGATAATGAGATTATTTAATCATTAAGTTACTAAAAGCAATCAAGGGGAAAGGCTTAATCTCATGACTTTTTATATTAAGTCTTTGAATATATGAGTGTATTTTCTATCGGTAAATACTGTTAAAACGTTTTTGTTGGTCATCATACACTTCCTTCTCTTCTCAGCCTGTCCTACTTTACTTACTTAAATTATTTTATAAGGTCAAAGTGCATTTTCATATAGTTTAAAAACTGCCATTTCATCATGTCACCACCATACAGATAAGATAATTACACTTTCTCAATAACTTATCAACACTTATTTCAAAAATATAATAGCCCAAGGGTCATGGGAGTGAACACATATCCTTATAAGCTTTTTGCTTAATAAGGATATGAATATATCCTTATAAATTTTATTAATTTTTTTAATCAAAATGTGGGATCAGTAAGATGTTTTAATGATTTTTTAAGTCTCTTATGCTCCTTTTATCAAAATTACAGTAAAAACACCAATATTTGTAAAATTTTAAGTAAAAATATAAAGTTTCTATTTCAATATATTTTAAAATGTAATTGTTTGCCATCACTTCCTTGGCTTGTGTAATGATGTCATGTCCCTCACTGTTCAACGGAAGCAACAGCAAGTTCAATATTTAGTTCTGTTTTTCAGAAGAAGTGTGTTAGATGGAAGAACAATAATCTAGCAAAGCAAATAATGCCTCATTACATCCAGGAAGCAGTGAAGCTCTTTGCCTGATTGTTATTTAAAAAGCTACTTTAAATGACTAAAATGCTACAGCAACATTAATGTGACGTAAAGCATGGCAGTCTCGTGCTCTATATCAGATGATGTGTGTATCAGCTGAATATCCTCGACAAAAAGGAAGTGGAGGGGTCTTTTCTCTGAAGTGTCATGTGGTGGAATCTGTGTGTCATCTTCTTCATTCTTTATGTCTGTTTCCGCAAATTGTTTGTCACACATCTCTGCTGGTTATGAGAGTATGTCCAAACATTGTAATCTGAAACAGAGCCATTTAGGGAATAAGATAATAAACCCCTTCGGATTATCTCTGGTGGGCCACGCTGTCCAAGTTCTTTTTTTGGTGCTGCTTTTAAAAGAGAGTCTAAGCGTTTTAAATAAAAGTGCACTTAGGGATGCCCCTATCCCCTATTAACTGCCTAGGCCATGTTCAAATGCCTCTGACGTTTGCCAAGAACCTTTGTGGTCTGATCCAAAAGAAAAATACTCTCATCCCCAAACGTTAAACATATTCTACGTGGCCCGAGCAGAAATTTTCCATATTAGACGACATGTAAAACCTTCAGAACACATTGTGCTGTCATACACAATTAGTTGACTGCTTCTTTACTATTACCATTATATTTATGAAAAAATACTGTAATTATGCTTTTTTTCTCTCTATTTGCTCCAGATCTGAGCTTTAGAACAAACTAAATAGTTTTTTGGGAGTTCAGCAGTACAAGGTCTGAGTGACGGCACAGATCACACCTCACAATTAACATCACGTCATAAACGTCTGTTCTTCAAATGTCCCGCTTGAGCAAACAGAACTTGTGGCAAAACTGGATTTTCAAAATGTAGGCATGCTGGGTTTTTTTGTCAACATATTGCATTTAATTTGCTAATTATAATAGTTAATGTCTGACAAAAAAAAGTAGCGTGACATACGGCCAAGTATGGTTACCCATACTCGGAATTCGTGCTCTGCATTTACCCATCCAAAGTGCACACACACACACACCGTGACACACACCCACCCGAGCAGTGGTAATACAATAATACACGCAGGTGCATTTTTTGAGAAAAAGACATCCTCTGCCTATTCATATGTTGACTTTAGAATTCTCCCGGAGGGGTATTGTTAAAGAATGTTTTATGGATGTTTACTGAGCTCTTTACCTTGTTCTCCCGGTCTAGCTGGATCTGAGCCAGCCAATAGAGAAGCAGGGTCCATTTGATGTCATCATCCACAAGCTGACTGACCACATAGTTGATGCTGACCAAAATGTCACAGAGTCACTGCTGCTTGTTCAGGGTGTTCAGGTAAATAGACAAATCAGCTCAAGTGGCCACACATTTATCTGCTCGTCACTCCTTGTCTTTTAATACAAAAAAAAATATATATATATATATTATAGAATAGTATATATTTTTTATATTTTGTTACATTTTACTAATAATATTTGAATAATAACAGAACATAATATATTATTATAAATATTGTAACATTATATAGATATAGTTTTATGTCTTTTTTAAATAACTGCTAACATTGTTCTTTAATTTTGCTGCGCATACAAAGCAAGACCTCATGAATTGTATGTTTTGACCTCATTCCAGGACTACATAGATGCTCATCCTGAAACAGTGATTCTCGACCCTCTTCCGGCCATTCGTACTCTGCTGGACCGCTGCAAGTCATACAAGCTAATCCATAAACTTGAAGAATGCATGCAAGGTCTGTGTACAGCACTAATCCACAGTTATACATGTGTGTGATTTGATCACACAAAATACAACTGTGTTAAATACAATTATTGATAATGGGCAACCCAGCTATATATTTCAGATAAGCTCTCCCCTAAATGGCACACGACATGTGGTTGGTTGATTTTTTGTGTCAGGCATGCTAAGCTGTAATGTAGATCAGACCGTTTACAGCATTTCCTATAATTCTAAATGTTGCAAACGGTTCTGTAAACCAGGCCTTTAGAACCTCCTTTGTTCTTCAGGGGTGAACTAACACGAGGAGGGCAGGTTTTGCCTTTCCACAGGGGAAGTGTGAGGCTTATGGAGGGCTTATGTCCTAAAGCTGCTGAGTCATTCGTTCTTTGTGATGCATGCGCGCTGCATTCACTGGCCACAGAAATAACAGGAGGCCCGCAGGATCACTACAAGCCAACAGAATCACCAGCTGTTTGAATGGCGTAGTGCCTAAGGAATTCCATCTAAATCTGCAATCTTATTCAAAATATTCAGTCTAAACATTTCCACACATAAGTATCTACACATACACTACCGTTCAAAAGTTTGAGGTTGGTAAGACCTTTTAGTGTTTTTGAATGTCTTTTATGCTTAAAATACAGCAAGAACAATACTGTTAAATATTCTTACAATTTAAAATAACCGTTTTCTATTTTAATATATTTAAAAATGGAATTTTATTGCTAAAAAATACATTTTTGGTGAAACTGTGATACATTTCAGGATTCTTTGATGACGTTCAAATTAACATTTATTAGAAATAGAATTCTGTTTTGTAACATTATTAATTTAATGCTTCCTTGCTGAATAAATGTGTTCTTTAAAAAAATACAACTTTTGAACTATAGTGTAAAGTGGGTCTTAAAGGGATAGTTAGAGACATGTCGTCCAAACCCGTAAGAGCTTCATTCATCTTCAGAACAAAAATTCAGATATTTTTGATGAAATCCAACAGCTTTCTGACCCTGCATAGACAGCAACACAACTGACAAGTTCAAGACCTCGAAAGGTAGTAAGGACATCATTAAAATAGTCCACGTGCCATCAGTGGTTCAACTTTCATTTTATGATGCTAAAACAAAAACAATGACTTTTATTCAACAATTTCTTCTCTTCCGTGTCAGTCTTAGATGCACATTCAGGAGAGTAGCATAACGCATGTGTGTGGTGCTGCTGAGCTGCTGATGCAGGAGCCAGTGTTCTTACATAGCACCTTGATGCGTTTCACATTGTTTACATGCAGAGGAAGATGCACACTGTGTATAAAACAGTCTTCGTAAACATGTCCGAAGGTTTTGACAGAGAGGATGACTTGCAATTTTTTGCCCAGCCTTACTTATTTGAACCAGAATATACAGACGATGAACTAAAATAGATGGACGTTCTACATCAGAACGCCGTTTCCTGCATCAGCAGCATCACATGCATGCGTCGTGCTACTCTCCTGTACGCGCATCTAAGATTGAAATTGTTGAATAAAGTCATTATTTTTGTTTTCTTTGCACCCAAAAAGTATTCTCATAGCTTCATAACATTACCGTTGAACCACTGATTTCATATGGACTATTTTAATGATGTCTTTATAACCTTTCTGGGCCTTGAATGTGTCAGTTGCATTGCTGTCTATGTAGGGTCAGAAAGGTCTCGGATTTCATCAAAAATATCTTAATTTGTGTTCCAAAGATGAACGAAGGTCTTACGGATTTTCATTTTTGGGTGAACTATCCCTTTAAAGTCTGGGACTGTTTCAAGTTGCATGCTTTTATAATTTAGTGCAAACTATTTTACCATTTTATTACCATGTTTATGTCAGGATACAAACTTGAGTCAAGCAGTTACTTAAATTAAAATTAATTTGAATTATATAATATCTTATTTGGTTTGTCCCTCTTTTGCTTTAATGACATACACACTCAAGCTGTATAAACTCCACAAGTTTGAGTACAACCTGATGAGGTTTTTGAGAATGATCCAAAGAGCATCTTGTGTGGTCAATGTGACAGTGTGGCTATTTGTACCCCATTGGATATGAAGCTCATATTATAAAGGATCTTTAAATGCAAAAATGTGCATGCTTTCCAAATTGTTCACAAAGAAACCTCTTGCAGATCAGATCAGAGAAACCGATGTTGTCCAATCAAAACCAAATCAGAACGTCAATGTTCTCCAGAGGGACGTGTGGGTACAGGAGTGTCAGCTGAGGGTTAGTGTGAAGTTAACCATCTGCCTGTGTCTCTAAGAAAGAGACGACTCTGTTTAGGATACAAAGGGAGTGACTATTTTCTCGAGCCTGCTCACCAGGCAACTGCCTCTATGGCTATTAGCTTATGAAACAACACTGCAATGGATTCTGGGAAAAGAAAGATAACACAGTTCATATACCCTCTGTATTACACAAGATCCTTTTTAAAATAACTCACTTTCCCAATTCATGCATGTTTGGCTCTATCAGCAAGTGCCATCAATGACTGGTTTTGTTAAATGAGACACATTTTTCCATGAGCTAATCGACCACCATGTCAAGTTCATGTGAATTGAGGACAACATGTCGTGGGCTGTGTTGTCGTGTCGTGCTGTCGTGTCCGACTGTTTGAATGTAAAGCAAGTACTGCATTATGTGACTTACATTTATGTTCTTACTCATGAGATTTGCAGTAAAGTTCAATGTTATTTTGGCTCAGTTAATCTTGAGTCATTTGACTTGGTTGTGTAAACTGATTGCTCATCCTATGATTTCATAATGAATCATAATCAACACGTATCCCCCAAAATGCACACTTTAGTTTATGTCATACATCACTGTTACACATCACATTGCTGTATTCAGCATTTGTAGCTGCTTTAAAGGTTACTGCTTGTTTGATCAAATGGATTCATGTTCCTTGTCTAATGTTAAATGTAATGCTTTAATACGCTGAGCTGTTTTGAGCTGCCCAACATAGAAAAATATTGTTTTTGAGCGGCTATAAATAGCCTGCACTGTCATTCGTGGAATAGAAGCTGTTTATAAGATTTAATTGATGTTTCCAGATCAAAAGCAAGTTGAAAATTCACAGATACCTCAGCGGTTTAGTTTGAAATGTTTCCATGGATCCAGTAGTAATATTATTCTGTATAAAGTGTAGTCATCACTTAAAATGTGTGCAGGCTACACATCATTAAGACCCTCATCCAAACTTGGTGTCTACAAAGAGTTACGCTCAGGGTGTGCTGGTTAATCTTGCTGTCTGGTTACATTTTCATTTGTGTGTGTAGCAAAAATAAAGAAAGAAAGAAATGTGTGCTAGTTAGGGAGAAAAAGACACAGAAAGTAAGATGAAATCAAAACACATCCAAGAATTTCTCCCAGACCTTTACAAACTAAATGCAGAATCAGAGTTGGCTATCATGATCAGATCCATACGAGTTTCAATGTTTTCTTGACTTTGACATAGAGTTTAGATATTTCAATCTTAATTTTAATATTTAAAAACATAGCAACCAGCTTTATCCTAATAATCTAGTCTTTCTAGTCTAATAATCTATCTAGTTTTTAGAAGATCGCTCCATGGGACATTTTATAAGCTAAACCAACCGTGCTTTGTCGAATTGATCTGATCTGAAGAGGTTTTTCAAACATTAAGCAGTGAAGTTTTTTTTTAAACAAATAATAAATCAGATTTTTTGTTTTTAATTTATTTTCAAGAATTGAAACCCTTCAACCCTTTAATTTGTCTTTTTTTCTTCATTATATCAGTGCAGTTACATTATCATACTACATTATTTTAACCAGAAATCAAACATTCTCAACACAAAAGAAGTATATTCAAGTCATATGTATGAAATGCATATTTAAATGATGTATTATTAAATAGACCTAGACAAAACCGTAGCATGTGCTCATGTGTGTTTTCTGTAGATGACAGAATCTGCTCACCTCCATTCATGGTCCTCAAGAGTGAATGTGGCTCGGAGACTCTGAAGCTGCTTCAGAAACAAGGAATCACGTTTCCCTTCAGTAAGTTTAAGACATTTAAAATCAGCAGTAATCTTCAGGACCATTTACATACATAGGTTTGGCTCGTCTAATTCAGAAAAGGAGTTTCATACTTCAAAAAAGCTGCTTATTACATATGTCCTTGTGTATTTGAGCGACACATTTTCACACTACTTTTGTTTGATTGCAGTCTGCAAAACCCAAGTAGCTCATGGCATCAACTCCCACGAGGTAAGAGACTTTACTCTACTGTAACCTGCACTGTTTTTCATATCGTACATAATAAGCAGTAGATAAGTACAGTAGAGTAGAGCGCTATTCAGATCCATTACATAAGAGGTGTCACATGATGTTAGTTAATCATTTCTAACACTGAGTGGTGTCACATTAAAATGATTCATTCTGGGCTTGAGCATCACAATTTTTCTTTGCAGGATTTCTATTTTCATAAATCTAGAGAACTGAGAGATCTAATTATTATCATTAGTATTAGTAGTAATATTAAAAATCACACATTATAATTTCTGTGATATTTCAACAACACTGTGCTGCCTCATAAAGACCGCAGTGATTCATTTAATTTGCCTTGAATGTGTGATACTAAAAAAAAAAAAATAAATAAAAACAACATAAATGGTAAAGTATTTTGACACATATCCCCCTGTAAAGAGAGAGTAAAGCTGAATCTCTCATCGCTGTGAATCACACGTAACCCTGCTGTCCTCGT
This sequence comes from Ptychobarbus kaznakovi, assembly GCA_027422405.1. Classification (NCBI taxonomy): domain Eukaryota; kingdom Metazoa; phylum Chordata; class Actinopteri; order Cypriniformes; family Cyprinidae; genus Ptychobarbus; species Ptychobarbus kaznakovi. Next base: position 40,103,592 of record CM049794.1, on the reverse strand, counting down.
GGATGATTAACAGAGGTGCAGCCTCCGATGCTATGGTGACCATATCTATGATTCTCAGTGATTAATGTACAGGCAAAGTCTCTGAGCACTCACATTCCTTCAGAATACTGCTTGAAGACACTAGTAACTCTGTTTTACAGTGTTGACAATGAGGGGCGTACTAGATTAATGTGTCACCACTGACTGCTGAACGACTGTGTTTGTGCAAACAGGTGTTTTATGACTGTGAGCACATGGGTTTACTTAGCTAAAGGAAAAACACGGAACTTAAATGGATTGGGGGGTTTTGGTGTGGCAGTTTTAGTGTCATGAGAGTGCAGTATCTACATTATATTTGACTTTTCTTGTTTGCTCCTTTACATTTCAAGATAACAACAAGTATCTGTGTTTTTTATCATGGTAATTTATAACCTGCTCTGGATTGTGTTAAGATGTTGGTTTGGTTCCTGCTCAATAGATGGCCATCATCTTCAGTGAGGAAGATCTGAAGGACATCAAGCCCCCATGTGTCATCCAGAGCTTCATCAACCATAATGCAGTGCTGTATAAGGTGTTTGTTTTAGGAGAGGCCTACAATGTGGTTCAGCGGCCCTCCATTAGAAATTTCCCATCTGGACCCACAGGTCAGTCAAGTCACACGACATTCCTATAATGAATGGTTCAAATTATGTCATGTCACACAATGATGTTGAAAATTCAATTTTGCCGTCAAAGGAATAAATACAATTTGTAAATATATTATTTCACAATGTTACTGTTTTCATTCTATCAAATAAACACAGCCTTGGAGAGCGTAAGAGACTTTTGAACAAATTTTTGAATGATAGTGTATAGTTTTTTTTATGTATGTGACCATGGACCACAAAAGCAGTCATAAGGGTAAATTTTAAAATTGCCTTTAAAGTTGTCCAAATTAAGTTCTTAGCTATGCATATTACTAAAACAAAACATTAATTTTTAATATAGTTTCCGTAGGAAATTTATAAAATACCTTTATGAAACATGATCTTTAATTAATATCCTATTGATTTTTGGCATTAAAGAAAAATGTATAATTTTGACCCATACAATGTATGGTCACATATTAATTTGTATCACATCTAGGTTTGTGCACATATAAATAAAGACAAATCTGTAAATTGCACTCTGAGTGTGTCACACATGGGACACAAGTTCACCAGGTTGCATTAAAGCCAATAAAAACCCTTTATAGGGTGCCAGGTCTATAAAGTTCAACTAGTTTTAACCATCCACACAAGCATATCCTAACAGACCTGCTTAGTCTGGAACTTCTTATAAGGTTACCTTATGTTTGAAAGCTTTATCAGAAACAAAGTGAGATTGACATTAATGGCACTCGTGAGCAACTCTGTGTGGTGGCGAGGGCTCTCAGCCTGTCTTGACCATTCTGTCGACATATGTTGCTGATGTTTAGACCCTTTCCTTCTCTTACGGAGAAGTGATTTATATTGTCTTTGACATGGTATTTATTGAATAAGCAACTCAAAGAGTTTGGTCTCAAATGCCAATGCGGTTTGTTGAAGTATGCCCCCCGATGGCCAATCAAATTCACCGTTGCCAAGATTTTGTCATTTTTGTTGCATAACCTTTAAAATTGAGACAGATTTGGCTATTTTTCTTTGCTGAATAAATGTAGCTGAAAAGGACAAAAATAATTGAAATATTTACACTGTTTTTTTTTAACTGGGTTTTAAGTTTTAAATTAAAAAAAATACAGTAAAAGCACTAATATTCTGAAATGGCATTACAATTTAAAATTGTTGTTTTCTGTTTTACTATATTTTAACGTGTAATTTATTTCTGTGATGGCAAAGCTGGATTGTCAGCATCATTATTCCAGTCTTCAGTGTCACATTATCCTTCAAAAAACATTTCCTACTATTATCAATCTTGAAACAGTTGTGCTGCTTAATGTTTTGATAAACGAAATGTGTCTTTGCTGAATAAAAGTATTCATTTGTTTAAAAAAAAAACTTGCTATCCCCAACTTTTGGAAAAGTAGTGTAAATATTTCTTAGACAACTGAAGTTGTGTTGTTTTTCTTCTAGACAGGAGAGCAATCTCCTTCAACAGTCATAATGTGTCCAAACCAGAGTCCTCTTCTGACCTGACCTGCGTAAGTTAGAACTCAAGCAAGGCTTTAACCCCTTCAAGAAAAATCACACTTTTCTTCAACTGAACTATTCTGTAAACATTTGAAGTGGTTTAAATACCTGGAAACAATCAGCAATATTTTTAATAAAACAAAAACAGACTCATTAAAAGCTAAATGAATGTTTCAAATGTTTGCATATAATGAAAAATTCATAAAAAAGCACTTCTGAAGTGTTTTGGCTTTTACAATGAATAATGAGCAAACATTTTCAACAAACAGGCATTTCATACTTTTTGGCCCTTATCTGGTTTCCTCTAGAGGGACAACATGGAGGGCCAGTACGGGGAACCCAACAATGATGTCATTCAGAACATTTCCAGAAGGTTACGACAGGCCCTTGGCATTTCTCTGTTTGGGATTGACATCATCATCAACAACCAGACCGGCCAGCACGCCGTCATCGACATCAACGCTTTCCCAGGTACGTGCAGGTCCTCACAGTCCAATAATATATCTTATCTTTATGCACTGACCTCTATTCCCACTTTCAAAACCAGAAATGCAATAACGCAAACAGACCACATGGTGTCAGTGCGGAATAATATAGAGGCCTTTTACTGCTTTGTAATGTTAAAATAGGTCATTTGTCTTTAATAAGGTGTTCAATATTTTTTTAATAAGGAGTTTACCTCTATTTAAACAGCTTTATACAACTTTTGAATTCACCCAGTGGAATGTTGTTTATTAAAATATCTACTATTTGCTTTTAAGATGTTGGAGGGAATCTGCTTCTCACTCTTCTCTCCAAAACATGACACAATATTTTTCGGGTCAATTTTTTTGACAGTCCTTATCATTCACTTTGGGTTTTCACCCACTATTCTTGCCATCATTTGTGTATATATATATAGAGAGGGGGGGGGGGGGGGATTTCAGGTTTAAGAATTGTTTCAACATTACATTAACTGCTGATGCATAAACGCTTTATTTTGTATTTGAATTATCATTTATTAGGTTATTTAACCATGTAGCCTGTTACAGTGTTTTTGGAAGGCTTTTGTCTTTCAGCCCCCTGAGATTTTAAAATAAATAGTATAATAAAATAAAGTATCACATTTGCATGTTCACAGTTCTCTGACAATAGTTTATGGTCACATGACATGCAGGTAAACATAAAATATTTCATATTTTTACTGTTTTATTTTTGATTGTTATTTTAAAAATATTTATTGTCATTTTACATTTTTATGATTTAATTTTTAGCTTTTCATTAAACTCACAAATCCCCGTGCAGTTCCTTTACGAACCCCAGTTTGGGAAACCTTAATGTAATATAAAGTACAATTTTAAATATATGTTGTTAATTACAACACATGCAATATATTTTCTTACTTTTTATTTACTTGCTTAATTTTTCATCAGCTTAATCCCCATCAGTTTAATTTTCTTGTATTTTTGTATTAATATGGAACAAGATTATCCTATTTACATCAATGTGATAAATGCGTTTGGTCAAAAGTAATCTAAAAGTAGTCTGATTATATTACCTAAAATATGTAATGTAATGTATTATGTTAATAACTACAATTTTCATCATGTAATTTGGAATCAGTGACATCACAATTTGTAAGTAATCTACCCGGCTCTCTATATACACTACCAGTCAAAAGTATTTGAACAGTAAGACTTGTAATGTTTTTAAAGATCTCTCTTCTGCTCACCAAGCCTGCATTTATTTGATCCAAAATACAGCAAAAGCAGTAATATTGTGAAATATTTTTACTATTTAAAATAGCTGCTTTCTAAAATGTAATTTATTTGATCAAAGCAAAATTTCAGCCATCCTTCAGAAATCATTCTTAGATCTTTGTGTTCATTCTTCACATTATACACAATACCATTCAAAAGATTGGATTCAGTATAATTTTTTTGGGGGGGGATTACAGAAATTAATACTTTTATTTAGCAAGGATGCTTTAAATTGATCAAAATTGATGCTAAAGACATTTATAGTGTTATAAAACATTTCTATTTCAGATAAATGCTATTCTTCTGAACTTTCTATTCATCAAAGAAACTTGAAAAAATTCTACTCTGCTATTTTCAACATAATTATGATAATAAATGTATTTTTAGCAGCAAATCAGAATATTAGAATGATTTATGAAGAAGCATGTGACTGGAGTAATGATGCAAAAAATTCAGCTTTGAAATCACATGAATAAGTTACATTTTAAAATATATTCCAATCGAAAGCAGTTATTTTACTGTTTTTACTGTACTTTGGATCAAATAAATGCAGGCTCGGTGTGCAGAAGAGACTTTTTGAACTACTGTTCAAATACGTTTGACTGGTAGTGTATATATTATTGTGGAAGGATGAGAAGAAAGTACATTCGAAGCACTTGATTTAAAGACTGTGGTAGTATCTGCAGGCACAGCTGTGTTTGTCAGCTTACAGTGTGTTTAAAAGCCACCTGGCCTTCTCTCCGCTTGTTGCCATGGTGATCTTGTGTATCTAGCAGGGAACGGCACTTTCCTATCTCTCAGCGGTACATCCACCGAGTCCCATGATACCGCAGGAGGAAGACAACAGATGATATCTGCCTCGCAGAGCGCTTACAATCCTTTCAGAACGGTCACAAGAAACCCATCAACTAATGTTATCTAAAAACCTCCTTCACTTTTTACCCAGGTTACGAGGGAGTCCCCAAGTTTTTCGATGACCTGTTGAGTCACATCACCAGCGTCCTGCAAGGTCAGGTGTCTAATGGAGAGGCGTGCGGTCATCTGAGATTGAACGGGATAGCTCAGAGCCCATCTGTGGCCTGCGGGATGCACTGTGGCATGCTGGGAAATGAAAGCAGTTGGTTGATGGACAGCGAGGGGATAAAGAAAGGTCCCCATCAGGGACTGAGTTGCGGTGGTGCTTGCATGGCTCCAAACTTTCACCAGCATGGCAGGTCGAGTTTAGCAGCGGAGACGTCCTCGCAGTGATGCCGAGAGACAACGCAATAGAATATTTCTTTACTGCTCATAAACCAAATGAACCCTCATCAAAGAGTAGGTGTATAAAAGATTCATTTGTGCCAAATGTGAATTGTGTAGGACATGATTGAATGTGTTTTTTCATTTATTTAATTTCATGTTTGGAATGGTCGACCTGATCTTGGAGATATATATGATTCGATTTTTTATGAATGTTGCACTGAACTTGATTAGCAGAAAAAGGGCTTTTGTGGAGAAACTACAAATTGTATTGATGTTAATATATTATTGAAATACTTGAAGGAAAATTGGTGTAAGACATTGCACTGTTTAAATAAGTGTCCAGCTGGCACTAAGGCTTCTCTTCTTGCATGTTTCATCAATTCTGGCCAAGTAAGAGAGATTGAAGACCTTTAGTGCTGTCTGAAGCAATCAGCTGGCAACTGATCTCTTAAAACACTGCAACAGCAGCTCTGCTTGCTTTAAAAAAAAAAAAGAGTACTGAAGAGTATGATTTTTTTAAGTCTGAATCATTTCATATCTGAAGGGCCCGTTAAAAACCTCCCACACTGGCAGGTGCTATGAGGTTGTATAGGGGTTATGCATTGATTGCAAATAGAAAATTAAACTTCACCCCCAAAAAAGTTAACCCAAAAAAAGTAATTCAGTCATCATGACGTTCTTTCTTCTTTAAAGCACAAAAGATATTTTGAAAAATGTTCCAACTGTTTTTGTTGACACAATGAAAGTCACTGGGGTTAAAACAACACTGAACCTTTCACGGAGCACTTTCATTGTATTGACAAAAAACACATCTATAATTGTTTTTCCTTCACAGAAAATAAATTCATACAGGTTTGGAATGGCATGAGGGTGAGTAAATGATGACAGAATTTGCATTTTTTGGGTGAACTTTCCCTGAAATATGATTGGCAAATGTATTAAATTTGTTATTTTGACAATGTAAGTTTGTTAGTCTGTTTTATCCCATCACGTTGTACTTGTACATGATGTATAGTTTGTAAATATGTTAATTTTTTTCTTTTTGAGACAGAAAAAGCCTCTAAAATAGCAAAAGAATGAAAAGGACAAAATCATTTTTTTCAATAAAATCATGATTATTTGTCTGCTGTATTGACTTCAGTTTTGGGCCGCGTGGAGGTTTAGTTCAGACTCACACTTTGTGGAATCAGTTTGAAACACTTCTTTTTAATCTTTATTTGTTTTCTTGAAACCCAAAAAGCATTTAATTACAGTCATCACCATATCGAATAAAAACATTATTGCCAGTGGATCATAAGACTCCATAATATCAGGTACAATCTTTCAGATATGTATCCTTACGCATATTAAAATTTCAACCTAGTGTGATAATTCTGGGTAGCAAATATTTTACATTAAATGTACTCAATGCCCAGATTTCTTCAGGAAGCAAGCACAATAAAGCAAAGCGAAGGAGCTGGCAGAGAAAAAGTGAAGGGACCTCTGAATGTCTGACACCAGAGAAGTTGCTTTGAGGTTTCATTTAACACATGGAGGGAATAAGCAGAGAATCTGCGGCGCTGATAAGAGCTTGCGCTGCTGTGGACTGAGCAAGAAGGTGAGAGCTTCATCTCCAGTTAACATGCCTTTCTACTGAAGGAGAGATGAAGGGCAAAGTGGAAAGAGAAGAAGAGCTGGAGCAGCTCAGCCTCGTCTCAGATCATGGAGCTTCTGAGCCACACTCTCCAGTTCAGACTCAATGGCAGCCAGACTTTCAATCTCAGCATCCTGATGACAGAAGAGAGAAGATCAGGCCATTAGTTCATTTTAAACTGCTTCATGAACATATACTTGTACACTACCATTCAAAAGTTTGGGGTCAGTATTTTCGTTATTAAGTCTCTTGTGCACATCAAGACAGTATTTATCAATTTGCATTTATAATTTTTTTAAATGAATATTTTAGGATAACTATTCTATTCTAACTGTTCTGTTTAATTTAAATATATTTTAAAATGTCATTTAGTCCGAATGTTAAAGCTGAATTTTTAGTGTCACATGATCTTTCAGAAATCATTCCAATATACCGATTACGTACTTTGCATATACATATTTTTTTATTTATTCAGAAACAAAACTATAAAATATCTATACAAAACTACAGTACGACTCCAGATCATTTGGAATTAGTCACATGGATTATTTTAATGTTGTTTTTGTCATTTTTGAAGCTTGACCAACTTGGTCAATATGAACTATGGATTCACTGAAAGAGCCATGTAAAGAAAAACAATTCTATTTTTGTGTTCCTCAGAGGACAAATACTGTTTGTGTTTGAACCTTTAAGAAAACGTGCAGGTGTCCTACCCCTGTCTTTCTGCTGCCGCTGCCCTCTTCATCTGGTTTGTCCTGTGGTGGAGTTTGTGCCATGAGCTGCAGCTCCTGCTCCTCCGGGCTCCTCCACAGCTCCCCCTCTTGATCCTCTCTCTCCTTAGAGTGCTGTGGTGCTTCCAAGTGCTCATCCAGCTTTGGCCTTGCCTCTACTCTCTTGTGGGACAGTTTACTCACACGACTCCAGCGCTTCACTCCAGCCTCTCTTTTCTCCTCCTCTTCTTCCAGCTCTTCTTTTGAATGTGTTCTTTCTGTTTCAGCTCCCTTGTGCTCCTCGCTGTCCTCCATGATGGGATTCGCTTCTTGATCATCTGTGACTGTTTCCCCTTCAGATAAAAAGGGAACAAAGTTATAATTATATTATCTTCTCTATTTACTCTATCTTTGTCTCTTCTCTCTATTCCACACACACACACACACATCACAAACACACACAACACACACACACACACACACACACCACACACACAGCACACATAAATACAACACACACACACATTTACTTTAGTGCAGCATCAGCAAAGCCAGCACTCTTCTAAATGAAATGCTCTCTCTTGCCAGCTCAGAGCTCAGTGCTTGATGCCTCTTATCCTGAAGTATAAGCTCTTGTCCTGTCCTTCTATCTGTACTCATGAACACAGATTCCCAAATCATTGTTTCTATTAACAGACACACTAAAGCAAAGTCACCTGAAATGATTTTTCACCAAGCTCCTCAGAAATCTGAGGGCTACTTTTAACAAGCTACAGGCAGCTTGCTGATCTGGATGGCCTCCAATATCAATTATTGAATAGATTCAGCGGGCCACAGTGCAGCACTGTCACACTGGCCTGTTCATGGAGCACTGCTAAATTCCCCTATCAATCTTCATTCCCCATCCCTCGCTCCTGTCCCGTTTTAACCTCATTGTGTCTTGGACACAATCTCCTGCTGTTATTCCCAACCTCTTCAATGAAATAAGCAGGTGCCTGTTATATGAATTCTCCCTGGACATCCCTGTTACTCGCAATCACACTTTTCAAAGAGTAGTGATTATGTTGCGATCGAATGTCGGAGGGGTGACAATTTGTTATTAGGAGCACCATGGCTATTTGTTCATCTGCTGCGCTTAAAGCTGTACACATCTGATCATGGATGGATTATGATACTTTGAGGTCATTCCTGTTACAAATGTATGATGTTATGGCCAAATAACAATTGTAAATATGTTAAATAATACCTCAGTTTTGAGATGAAAAGCCACAAAGAGGAGATAAACAAGTAATGGCAATGTTGTGTGACTAGATCGAAGTAAAAATATTAATGTTCTGTTGTTATAACTCATAATCACTAATTAGAATTTACAATGTTTTTTTAAAAACAAAACATTACACAGCATTTTTTTTAATTAATATTCACCTAATGTATAAAGAAATCACATTTTACCTGAGTTATGTAACTCGTATCAAAATGAATGGCACCAGTGTCCATTTCACGATTGTTATAGTCTGTTATTTTTAGTGGATCTAAAACCTACATTAGTTACCGGTGTTATCTGATTCACGAACAAATTGAATCTTATGAGCCGGTTCTTTTTAATGAATCAAAACCATGCAGCGCAACCAGTATAGACCGATTCACAAACAACGGACCTTGAGCTGGTTCTTTGTAGTGAATCAAAATCATACAGCACGGTCAGTGTAGCCTGATTCCTGAAATTAATGACTCTTATAAATCAGTTATTTTATTAAATATAAAAAAACCTATGGAAATAACCTAAGTTATCAGTTTGAAACACTGCCTTGTGTTATTTACAGCATTAGCAGAGAGAGGTTTTTTATATTTAAGCAAAGTGGACATTATAGCTGAAATACACCCAAATGAATCAGAATTAAATAAAAAAGGAATGAAATGAGAACTGAATTGAAATCTAACTGAATCAAGAGTTTCTGAATCGTGAGAAATCAAGAAATCTAATAGTGTAGAACATCAGTGTGTTCTGCTGGTGCTCTGGAGGATCCTGGAACAAGTGACATATTTCATTTCTTTGTGTAGTTCACAATGTGCCAGTAGTTTCTGGCACACGTTCAAGCACTATTCATCTATCAATTGTACATCTGCAGTGGCTTGTTTCCAGGTATCGAGCCACAAGCTTCTCAGCAGGAGGTCCCTGAATTTGAGAGGTCCCAGGGCACTCGACCCATCGGGCCAGTAATGTATCCTTACACCTCATCTACAGTCAGAATATTGCTTGTTATATCATATCATACTGAATAAGGCTGTCAACTCAAAGATAAACTCAGAAAGTAGCGCATATGGCATCCCACACATTGCTTTCATCATTACCATCTTTACGGTGAGCCGGATCATTTTCCTTCTCCTTTTCCAAGCTGGAGTGTTTCTTCTCTTCTTGTTTATCCTCTTCCCTTTTTGTGGCCTCCTCCTGTGACTCTCTCTTGTGCTCTGGGTTTATGAAGTTGGAAATGTGATTGCTAGGACTCTCACGTTCTTCACGCTCCTCTTCCTCGGCAATCTGGGTGCGTTTTTGAGACTCCTGCTCTGTCTCCTCACTCTCCCTGGAGCTCTCCTCTCCTACTCCTCTCTTCTCTGCATCTTCTTCTGGTTTATCCAAGGCAACCAACATTGACTGATCATCTGTAGGACGGTAAAGGGTTACACTGAGGTTAGGTGCTCATTTTTGTATTATTTAAATAAAGAAAGAAATTGTAATTATAGTGTTATTCTTTTGTTCAGATGTTTTCATGTTTATATATGATAATAAAGTAATATATTCATATATCAAAAATAAATAAATGTTTTGTGTGATATTATTTTATGCAGACTGGGTTTCTTTCAGGTCAGAGCCTTAGGGTTTATTTATATACTGTATGATAGACAGACTTTATCGAGATCTGTTTTTGTTTCTTTCAGGTCTTCAGGTTATAAGCCTTTAGATTTGATTCGTCTGTGATGAATTCTGCTACAGTGCCTTTTAATGAAAGTGCAAGGCTGTGGAACAGATTGTTTACATGGTTTTTCTTTGGATCAATCTGTCTGAACTCAGCAGCACAGTACTTGCAAAAGAACATATAGATGGTGTGTTCAAAAGACGTTAACCTCAGGACAAAGTTAAGCAGACTGACCATATGTAGACTGACACAGCTTTATATGTGTAATTGCAATGCAAGCAGATCATAGAAATAGATGAAAACATTTTCAAGGTCTGCACTTTTGAATGAGGTCAAATGAAATGCACAGCAAAGTACACTGACAACCCACTCACAAATTAAGGGGTAGTTTAAATCAGTGTTTTACTTGACTCTCACACTGTAAGCACAGAATGATATTTAGCACCCACACACTTGTGCTCACAGACTTGAGATATGACATATCCAAGACAAAAGTCCAGGTTGGTGGGCATAATACATTTTACAAGCTCAGTATTGTACCACTGGTAGTGTGCATTTGCACCAACAAAAAACGATGACAGTAGAAGAGGGCACCTCTGATTCTGTCAGAATGCTGCTAAGTGCAGCACTATAGATCAGAACACAGTGTGCTTTGAGAGCACTGAATGACTGTCTTCTATCCTTTAAAGAGTGACGAGCAATGCGAAATCAAAGCAGCATTTGTTTTAGTTTTTCCCAGGAATTTATTCTAAGATTTGAACAATCTCTCATATTCCTTCTCTTATATGCAAAGTGTATAAGCATGCATATACAAATATACAATATAATAATATAGTAAAACAACCTATACACAAATTAAATATATATTAAACATATTAAATTGTGATGTATTGTCATATGAAGTAAAAACACAAATGAAACCTATTAGAAACTGGAACATATATATATATATATATATATATATATATATATATAGCCCACACAAATACTGCTTGATATTACATGAGTAAATATAAAAGACACATTTTTAAACTTATTACAAAAACTCACTATACAGATTTACACAACTTAACTTAATAATCAGATTTTTGTGTATATGTTGTTTTAATAAAGTTGCATATAAATAAAATATATTGTTAACTTATATGGTTGCTACAAATTATACCATATAAAAATTATCATATAGATATAATTAACATATGTACACAAACAACATTTTCTATATGCTCTGACTTTCATCTATCCAGAGTATGTAAATAAATATATATATACAGTATATATTAGTGCTGGCTGTCAAAAGATTAATCACGAGTTTGTTTACATAATACATATATGTACACGTGTATATTTATTATGTATATATAAATACAAACACATGCATGTATATATTTAAGAAAACTATATTAAGTATATAATATATAAATGTAAATATTTTCAAAATATATACTGTGTGTGTGTATATGTACATAATAAATATACACAGTACACATACATATATTATGTAAATAAAAACTTTTATTTTGGATGTGATTAATTGCGACTAATCGTTTGACATATAGATACCAGAATAAGGACATGGATTACTGGAACCATGTCCTGTGGTCTGATGAGACCAAGGTAAACTTATTTGGTTCAGAGTGTCAAGTGTGTGTGGCGGCAACCAATTGAGGAGTACAAAGACCAGTGTGTCTTGCCTACATCCACCAGCTCCGTGATGTGGTCATGGAGGAGTGGAAGAGGCTCCACCAGCTCCGTGGCAATGTCGTCATGGAGGAGCTCTGGTGAACTCCAGTGGCAACCTGTGAAGCTCTGGTGAACTCCATGCCCAAGAGGGTTAAGGCAGTGCAGGAAAATAATGGTGGCCACACAAAATATTGACACTTTGGGCCCAATTTGGACATTTTCACTTAGGGGTGTACTCACTTTTGTGGCCAGCGGTTTAGACATTAATGGCTGTGCGTTGAGTTATTTTGAGGGGACAGCAAATTTACACTGTTATACAAGCTGTACACTCACTACTTTACATTGTAATTTCTTCAGTGTTGTCACGTGAAAAAATATAATTAAATATTTACAAAAATGTGAGAGGTGTACTCACTTCTGTGAGATACTAATATATATGTAACATATATGGCAATAACGCTCTCATATATAACATTTCCATAAGGGAATGAAAATAAATAAATAAAGATGTTGAAGACCAGTATAGAGTCATGGCAATACCGTGGCAATTAAGAAGTGGATTAATCTCACCTGTAGTTTTCATTGTGTCTCTAGAGCGGCTAGTCACATGTTCAGGTGCATCTCCTGGGTCTTTCTGTGCTCTTACATTGGCTCCTAAGAAGCAGTTTGTTTGGGAAATGGTCACAAGCAGACATAGCAGCTTCTTGGCAATAAAACAGAATGTATGGATTCTCTTTCAGAGTTCTTCAGCAGTGTTATACAATTCTCTGCTCTACATTTCAAATACCTACTGCTGCCAAAAAAGCCTTTAGCACCCAACTGTCATTCTGCTGCCATTAGCTTTTCTCCATAGGAAACAGAGTTAGTTCATGCTATCCCAATCAAATCTGGTGCATCTGCCTCTTACCCTCCACAGCGATATCTTTCATCTCTTGGAGAAAGTTGTGGTGGCGCAGGATGCTCACAAGCCTGTCATCTGCAAAATACAAGGTACACCTCACACACAGTTCCAAAATCCAAACACTATTTTATCAGTCAGCATTTTACTTAATTTTTACATTATTTGCATTAATTGCCCTGAAATGTACTGCCTTCTCCTGAGCAGCACTATTAATCAATCAGGCCCGCTGAGAGAGAAGAAAGAAAGTGAAAGCAATAAAGAGGGGGAGAGGAGAGATTTGCGTTGAATTAACGTTGAGTCAAGCTTTTCCTTTTCTGCTGACCGACAAAGAATGCATGCAGAGCCGGCTGCTCACTCGATGGCAATGCTATTCACTCTACTCCTTACTTTCTCTCCAAAAATGTCTGTCGTCTTATTTCTCTGCCAAGCCTCTTCGCAATCTGTCAAAGTTATGGTGCAAAACTGACAGCTGTAGGTGCCAGAATATTGCTGTACAGAATTGACATATAATGGACAAGCATTAGGGAATGGCATTTTGGTGTCTGTATATCGGTCTTGTTTTATCATTGAGACATTACAGTTTTTTTTATTTTATATTGTCCATTTTCATTTTATTTTAGTTCACGTTTTAGTAATTGTTATGAGTTTTTGTCATTTTTAGTAGTTTTTAAATAGGTCTATATACTTTTTGTTCTTTTTTATTTCAGTTTTAGTTATTCAGTTCATTGGGTTAAACTAAATTAAAATGAGAAATTATTTTTTATATATATTTATTGTATTTCAGTTAACATTTATTTCAACTAATGATTTTTATGGTTTTATTTTTAGTTTCAGTTATAGATGTAGTTTACGGTGATTACCCTACTTTATATTTTACAGTTTCTAACTGTATGTCACTTAATAATACAATTTTAATACCAACTTTTTTGAACTATTAAATAATTTTTCTTACTGTATTAATAATAAAAAAGGTGGGTTTAAACAGAATCTTGAGAATGTCCTTTTCACTATGAATTATAAGGTGGTTTATAATATATAAGGTGATTTATACTTTTTATTTTTTTAATGTAAAATTTGTCATTGTAACAATATTTTGTAAAAAATTTTTTTTAAATACATTTTATTCAAATTAATTTCTTATTATTATTACTACTATTATATTATATATATATATATATATAATATAATATAATAATTGTACTATATTTTGGTAAGGTAACTAACAGGTAAAGTTTTAGTATAGCACTTTTTCTGTTAAAAATATTAGAAATTTTTACAGTGTCTTTATGAAATTCTGTTTTTCTCAAATCTGTCCTCTTCTCTCTTCTGTCAGTCTCTGTCCTTCACTGTTTCTTTGTCCTAGACTCATTGTGAAAGCCTCTCACAGAGTGTTGGATTTCACTGTTGTACGCGTTATCTCTGTAACAATACCTGCCTTGCTAATAGAATTATTGATTTTCCAAATATTAAAGTATCAAGAAAAAAAAGACTGCAATGTGACTCAACAGTGCACGGCAAACCTTCACACTATGACTCCTGTGCTAATGTCATTCATTACTTTGCTCCATTAACTTTCAACTATCAGAAACGTGCAGTCACAGCAGCAATGATAGCATATATCGGGAAGGTCACTGCTGATGATAGGGAGGAAGTGCACCCAAGTGCAGCTAAATATACGGAAATAATAGAAGTCCAGGTGTCTATTGCAGGCACTCACCGGCGCTGAGGGTTTCAAGGCAGTCCTGGGAGACTGGGATGGGATGAGGCTTGGACAGGGCATCTGCAATTACTTCCACAATACACTTCATCACCTATACAAAGAAAGAGAAGGCTTAGTTAGGAAATAGTGTGACATTTTTAAGCTATTTTGTAAATTTAGGCATTTTAATGTTTTTGAAAGAAACTCTTATGTGCACCAATGCTACATCTATTTTACCAAAAATACTGTAAAATGGGTAATATTGTGAAATATTACAATTTAAAATAATATTTCTATTTCAATATTTAAAATGTAATTTATTCCTGATGGCAAAGCTGAATTTTTAGTAGCCATTACTCCAGTCTTCAGCGTAACGGTCCTTTAGAACAATTTAAAATATGCATTTAATAAATGTAATGCATCCTTGTTTTTAAACGGTAGTGTGTATATATGGACTCCATGCACTCATGAGATCAATGAGGACACAGATGCAGCATGCCAACAATATCTCAACACCCCCCATTTCTAGCTATCCTTACTGTCTTACATTTCACTTTCAATCAATGTCATCTCTCTCACCCGTCTCTGAGATTTGTTTGGCTCCACATTCCCCCAAAGTCAAGCATTTCTCTTGCTGTCAGAGAAAAACAGCCTCCCTCAGTAAGGCCAAAGTGTTGCTGAAATGGCATTATCGTTTTACAGAGAAGAACTGCGTCTGTTTGCAACTTGACATTGCCGATGTCTTTCCCCCAAAACTTCAGATTTACACACATTTCCGAATTTTCAAGTGTCCTCTATCAAAACATACCCTCTCTTAAGGCATTTTTCATCAGCCAAGACAGGTAATAATCATGTGACTATCTTAACTGAGGTAAATGAGTGCAACCCAACTTCGATTTAAGTTTAAATTCAGTTCTTCATAGTTTAAAAGCACAGTTTGCAGTCATCTGTAGTTGGTAGCCTCCTCTGAGTAAGCACACATGGCACCAGCTGTCACTATAGGCTGAAATCATGTTGTTGAGTCACACTTATGCTGCTTTCCTCCACACTTCCTGACAACATGGACCATGGCTGCTGCCGTTCTGTGCATCCGTATGTTCCAAAAGGCTGCTCCAAATACACATTCAAATAATACTGAACAGTAGTAAAGCAGAAAAACAAGATTTTGTTTGTTAAAAAATTATTTATCATCTCATACCTTCACATCCTTATCGTCCATGTGACCTGGAGAGACAGGGAAGGAGAAGACTGGAAAAAAGAGAGAGTTTTGATAAGGGTTTAATATATGTATTAAGTATACGCGAGTCGTTTAGCAACAGACAACCAATCATACACTGCTTCAGTGTTTAGCTCATTAAATATTCACGTTGTTTTTACGTCACAGAAACTTTGTAATCTGAGGGAAACCGTTAAAATGTCGAACAACGACGGGAAACGCGTTAAAGGACGCATTATTATTTTTATAGCATGTTTTTTAGTTATTAAACAACCAGAGTGGATCTACGTGGGGAGATTTACGCAGATACAGTAGACAAGCGGTTTTTGCTGTATTTGTCTAATTAATGTTAATGACTGTATAAATATGTAAATAAGAACGTTAACCCTGGGTTTAACGTACAATGCGAAATCTCGAAGAGGACTAATTACTAAAAGGCTAAGTATTAACACTGTAAAGCATGTAAAGAGATTACGTTTACAGATGTCAAGTGTGAAACGCCTTTTGTGCTCCTCGCAAGTGTTTAATCTGCTGTCCTTGGTGCTGACAGAGACATGTAGAAAATGTACAGTCAACAGAATCAATTCATCATCCAAATTAGACCAAATATTCCCACAATAACTTAACACGGTACGTGATTATTTGTACATCTTGCACACTTACCGAAATGCACCAGCAGCACGAGAGCAGCGCATCCTCGTGCGATCATTTTCGTAATGCGAAGCGCAGGCAAGCGTTCTGTTTAAAAGTGAAGAACCGTCGTGCCGAATGAAGGCTAGCACTTTCCTTTCCTCACAGTGAATGAATACACTCGCTGATTTATGGATGCATTATGCGCATAAGGCGTCTGCTCGTATTTGTTTCGCCGGATCACAATGCCTCAATGTCACTACTCACTACCGCAGCGATGCCGCCTTTATATAGAAGACTTGATGAAGAGGAAATGACATCAGTATGAAGTCCAGCTGCTTAGTTCACCATCTACTGAAAGATCAAGAAAAAAGTTAACAAGAATTATTACATTACTATATGCATATGTGGATGTAAACAACTGCTTTAATTTCACATATTTGCTGATTATTTAAATGTTATTAATTCTAGTAATAATACACTTAAAAACATACTACTTAGTATAGGCTATACGTACAAATTCTATTTGGGGTCCCATATTTTGTAAAAGGGTGTGTTGGGTCGTTTAAAGAATATGTATTTATTTACCTATTTTTTATCATTTTAAAATGTATCGCAACATTGCATTTAAGAGGTGGTGGTTTGCTTGATTTTCAATCTTCTGCTTGAGACCAAAGGCAAACAAAAGCATAACATCACTCTTTCCTGAAACTCATCTAGGCATTTCAAGACAAGGCTGTAGCTTTTCCCCCTTTTAATTCAAAAGTTATAATCTAGAACATGCCTAAAATATAATATGGGTCAAATCTGCATTGGTAAACTGACATTACTCACATATATCATCCACAGATGTCTTCTTAGTTATGAGGTTCTTCAAGATCCCATGCATTACTCAAATAAAATGGCTTTGAGCACAAGTAGATCATGATTTCCACTTAAATATCTGTATAGTAAAATATTAAAGTAAAAAACATCAAATTGTAGTCATTTAGTCCCTAATAAAGCAAAATGAACGGCAGGCTGTTTGGCCTGAATCTTTGTGCTGAATACCAAACAGAAGTCGTCAGTAGTGCCTGTTACTCAAAACAGAAAGTAATTCAATTAGAAAGGGACTGCATTAAACATTGGCATAGACAGTAAATTATGGATCTCAGGGGAACTATATGTGATTATCCCACCAACTAATTTATTGAGCACAGTAAAGATGCATTAGAAAGAGAGTGGCAGGGGATGAAAGAGTGAATGTGAGCAGGAAGCATTTAACTCGATGTGCAATTACGTACAATACAACATTCACTACAGCTCCTCTACATGTGTAGGTTTTCAGTTCACATGCAAAAATATGATAAAATGTTCCTGCTTAATTATTTGTTTATTATTATTTATTATTTTATGTTTGAATAGGTTGGAAATATGCTCTCTTTGTTAATTGCAATACGTGAATAAATGTCCTTGTAGCTCATTAAATTAATATATCAGCCACTCATTGTGCATCTCAACAAGCCATTCAGACTTCATTTATCATATTATTCGTAGGTGACACAGAAAGCAAGGCTCTACCCAAGTGGGCTCTGATAATGCACACATTAGAGGCAGCGGTTTACACATTTTACCCCTTTGGGGAAAATGATATTGAGTTGAACAGATACATTGCAGAAAAGCAAGAAATTCGAGGCAGCAGACATGTTAACCATTGATTTGTAATGAGAAGATAATGCTATTTCTCTATTCTGGACACACTAAAATCGAATTAAAATCGAACAGTCAGTAGGAGTATGAGTGCGTGCTTGTGATGTATTGCATCTAATTTCCTTCAGAGAGGAAACAATGTATGGTTTTCTGTTTGTATCAGTTTGAAATGGACACAGAAAACATAACATACGTCACATTTGCTCCTGAGTATTGCTATATTTTTCCCAAGTAATTAAATTATACTAAAATAAATAAATTCTACTTTTTTCCCTGTGGAAATATATGCAAAACTGTATGGTGCTGTTTTATTCAGTCAGGCATGGAAATCAGATTTATTTATAATACATGGTTGAACAAAATGAGCAATTTGCTTAACTATACTTTCCCAGAAATGCCCAGAGGACAACATCCTTATGTAGAACTAAAATGTTCCACTCATCTACCAAAACCCTGTAAGAATGATAATAATAAAGAGTTCTCATTTTTTCAAATAAATGCTTATTTTGTGATTGAGTTCAATTATTTCGGATCATGATAATAAATTGGCCATGAAAAGCAGTTTCTCCGAGCGGAGTTAAACAATTACTTTTTAAATGTAAAATAACTCCAATCAAAAGAACTCCCATGCAAAAAATAAATAAAAAAATAACCTCATATTCTGGGACATCTTATTATTGATATTGATCAAGGCAATAGCTTTATATTAGCTGTGAATACAGGAAAGTAAAGAAATCTATAGTATATACAACACAAAGCTCCAAAAATATTAGTCCTCCTAAACAACCGTGCATAACTGTGAGCTGGATAAAGGGAAACAGAGTATTCACAAATAAGCCTTCAATTCACTCTTGATCTCAGAAAAAACAACAACCAATTGAATTAATGAGATATTACTTCCTGTGGCAAAATATAAACACCTGCATGTTAGTTTCTTTGTTGTGTACTTATTTAAAACAAAGCCTTTTAAACAGAAAACCAGGCTAATATTAGCAAATCACTGATATAAAGTGAGTCAAAGCACATCTGCTTTGAATGATAATAATACTAATGAATATGCAGCACCCAGCTAAGTTTGGACAAATGCAGGAAGAATCAAACAGACTGGCGAAACATGAACATATTTATTACATAAATGTGAAGAAACCACCAATATAATTGCATTGCTATAATTCATTTAAATTATTCTTGTTTATTTGTTTGGTTGTTTCCAAGAACCTTTAGGAGCTGCTAATTACAACTATAAAGATGGGTTCTTTGATTGGTAATAGAAGAATTAATTCACAAAACCACGAAGAACCTTCAGCTGCATAGAAAAAGCATATCTTAAATGAATGAAAATTACTTTCAAAGAAACAAAAATGGAAGGAAAACAAGTAAGTACCCCTTCTGAAAGTTTTATTTGAGAAGACCATAAGCACTTCTCATGTTGCAGCATCCAAAGCAATTATCTCATTACTGTGGACATTAAGAAGCTCTCAAACGGTTTACTTCTCACCATGCTCTCAGAAGCAAAACAGCTGTTCTCAGTCATCATTCAGTTTATAGGCTTAATGAGTTTACGGTATAACCTCTGGCCATTTTTATTCAAACCATCCGGAATTCGCTTACACAGTTACCTTTCATACCTAAACTAAATATAGCAGCATTACGCCGAGCTAAAAGTGGCTTCGCACCTGCTCTTGTGCTGTTTTGTTTGGGTATATCAGAAAAGGTCATCACATTAGCATATATTTTTCTATTCTGAGGTTTCAACATTCCTATTTTCATTGCATACACTCTACTGAGCAATTAAATATGATATTGACTGTAACCAAGTCTTCATATTTTGCCAACTCCAATTTCCTGTTCATTTTTGATACTTACTTATCTTTTACTCCCTTATTATCAGTTTCATCATAGACCATCCTGCAGTGGCTCAAGTCTCAGAATAGATCCTCAATGGTTCAACGCAATGATATTAAGTCCAAGTAGAACATCGGGTGGGCAGACATGATGTACCATGATGCTCCATATGGATGTCCTACAAGGAGGCCAGATTAACAGCCAACCACAGTGGAAGGAAAGCCAAGATGAGGTGGAGAACAGTTAGGCTGATGCCAGCTGACTGGGGCATCTCAGGAAGAGATGTGCCTGACTTTGCAGCACTGGCTCTGGTGTAAATGTACGGATGACTCTGGGATTTGTCAGTTTGAGCAGGAAAGACATTTAAAGCACATAATAATGGAATTAGCAAGAAAATCCAACACATCATGTAACTATAGTGACATAATGGCATAATAAAATTACACTAATAATAATTTCTTACCACAGGGGGGCAAATTAGCTCAATAGGGTTTGAAAAGCTCTCCACCATGAACTTCTCCTCCTCAGGTTGAAACTTGCCACACAAGAAATGAGAGAAAAGATTTATTTTAAATGACATACTGTGCCTGTAAGACAGTGGCATATAATCAGAGGTTGTACTGGTAAAATACCTCAAATGCACTGCACATCAAAATACTATATAATTTTTTTTATTCTGTGTTTTATTTAATTATTCATTTTTATTTTCTTTGACAATTTTTATTTTATTTATATTTGTACTTTTATATTTAAATTATTTTATATTTTACTTTATAATCTTTTTATTTTATTTTGTAGATTTGTGAATTGTTACCATGTTGTTCCACAGTCCCTTGGCTAACTCCTCATGTCCTATCATGGTGAAGTGGAAACAGTCCGGAGTAAAAAAGCTCATATCAATCTTCCCATTCTAAGCAGAGATAAATATAAAGACACAAATTATGAACAGCAAATTCATATTTTAATGGAAACTTTACATTTGCCTTAACCTTAATGCAAAACTAGCAGTAAAGTGCCATAAATTATAATAATTAATAAACCGTCAGTGGTCACTACTCACAGGGAGTCTTGGAGGATCTGCGTGTTTCAGGAATGGCTGCAAAACTACAGCAAAGTCATTCTTAAAGAAGCGGTCAGTGTGCAAGAGCTGCTCCAGTGCTTTCTGAGACAAAAGCAAAGTCATTCAGCATCTGCAAATTACAGATTGATAATATAACTGTGAAAACAAACACCTGGAATTCTAGGTTGACTCCGACCAGTTCCTTCAGATCAGCAGATCCTGCCGCCGGCTTTACCAGACAGGAGCAGAATGACCTGGAGAGATCAGAACATAGGATAAGAGAGACATTATCCTGTAGCACTGAAAGAATAAAGATCACATGCCAACCATCTTGAGCAAAACAGGTTGAATGTTGTTACACATGCACATTAAAAAAAGTTTTGATTTAAGGATTCTAAAAAGTAACTAGATATGCATTTTCCATGTGCAATCATCATCGATGACACCACTTTCTCTCTTTGCTCGATTAAGCTTGATTTCATTTCCTGTACCTTTGGAGCAGACATCCTGGCGTGGGCTTCTGTACTTCCCTCAGGGTCTCCATCGGCAGTATCTGGACCACGTTCACTATCATTCGAGGAACCTGCAAAGGTCAATTCAAAGAAAATGTTCAAAAATACACTACCAAGGCTTCAATTATTCGATTAAAAATATAGTGCAAACTGTACTTTTGTTAAATATTGTTACAATGCAAAATAATTTTTTCGTTATTAATATATTTAAAATGTAAGTTATTATCAGTGTCACATGATTCTTTAGAAATAATTATAATATGCTAATTTGGTGCTCAAGAAACATGTCTTATTATTATCATCATTAATGATGGAAACATTTGTGCCGCTTAACTTAAAGAAAACAAATTCAGGATTCTTTGATTAATAGAAAGTTAAAAAGAACAGCATTTATTTGAAAAAATTTTTTTTGTAACAAATGTCTTAACTTACACTTTTGACCAATTTAATATATGTTACAGTACATTCAGTTCAATAACTTTAAAAATAAACTGAAATTGATGAGAAAATAAATCATATTTCGAAAATAATTTTTCTGATCAATTCTCAGAAATTACCTCATTCATCAGCATTTCCAAGGACACAGTCATGTAATGGACGAAGTTCTCCACCGAAAACAGGGACTGTGTGTTTAAATAGAGAACATACATTTAGACAGAGGCTCCAAAAACACACTCCTACAGGACAATGTCTGAATACAGACTCTTTAAAGATCACTTCAGCACTTTGACTAGCCTAGAACTGCTGTTTCTTAAAAAGCAAACACATTTCAAAGCACTAGGACAACTTCTCATGAGAACAATGAAACATGCCATTAATGATCATCTTCACAAGCATCTATATGCTCACAATCAATTTAACATTTATTTAAGCCTCCTCTAGTTTCTGCTTTGACAAAGAAGAATCTTCTGTCTGTAGTTTGCCAAAGAAACAGCTTTGTAAGTAATGCCTTGTCTTTGCAGTAATCGCAGATGTCATTCATCCCAATTAGAATGGTCAACAGTTTCCAGTCCTCATCAAAGTCAATATCCTATGGCAAAACATGGGGGAAATAAAATCACAATAACACCAAGATTTCACCATCTGTATATGTAGGAAACAGCATATTCAAAAGCACTGTAACAAAATACTACACTTACCTCGTATGTTTTCAGTGTATCAATCAAATGTCTGACTTGTTCAGGAAGATTACTAGGAAGACAGCAAGATTCATATCAACTGATAAAACACCACATGAAAAATTTAAAATATAAAGTAAAAATATCTTGATGGCATTTTCCAAGTGTTTTATCTTTAATAATCATTTATGAAGAATGACTATTGATGTACTGGCATTTACAAGGTGTTGTGTCCCGTTACAGCCAGGTTAAATCCAGTCTCGTAGAGGGGAGCCGGGGTCCCATGGACCGTCTTCGTTGGGGCGGGTCCCACTAAATGGGGGTTGAAGAGTCGAATGATGTCTAAATCAAGCACAGAACAGTCTGGGTCACCAATGCTGTATGCTTTTTAAGCATTTTGCAACAGATTTCGGTTTGTAAATGCAGATTATGACTGACATTAAGGCGAAACTACATACTTGCCAGAGTAATGACATCTTGAAAGGTTCCATAGCCACCAATGCTGTTAAAATAAGAAATAATCACAATAAAACATAATTGGCAAAAAAGTCACTTTATTTCTAAAAGTAGAAGTCATAAAGAAATCAAAAGCAATGTTAATATTAGTAGTAATATTACCTCCATAATATTAGTAATACTATTACCTCCAAGACACATGACGGAATTCAATAGGTATGCCAAGAACTGTGGTTGCATTTGCACCAATTGCTGTCTACAAGTGAGAGAATTACTATTATTAGTGATTATTATTATTATAACTTTATTCACCACACACCTGTATTATCAGTAACTGCATTAGTTATAAACGTGTTCTTATTTTGCTATCTGCTTAAAGGGGTCATGAACTGCCTTTTTTCAATAAAAACATAATTTAGTAAGTAATAGGCGATTTTCTGTCTTCGGAGCCATCTTTATAGTTTGGTTTCTGTGTAGACCTGCGTTTGCTTCTCATCATTTACCCACTTCTTGCGATGATTGGTGGGCAGGGCTAAACGGTTAATGTAAAATTAGTGGGCGGGGCAAAACAGGCAGTGCAGTAGAAGCATGTGTTGATCTTCTGCACAGGCAATGTTTAGCCATACTATTACATAATAGAGTGGTACATCCAACAAGCTGTCGTTTTGGCAGACTGGCTTCAATATAAACTGTTTTTAGACTACCAAGAAAGTTTTGAGTTCTGAAACTCACAGGAAGTTTTTATAGCACAATGACCTCTTGTATGTCAAAAGATCAAGGGAATTTTGATTTCTCAGTTCATGACCCCTTTAAAGGGATAGTTCACACTAAACTAAAAATTCCATCATCATTTACACACCATCATGTCATTTCAAAACTCACTTTTTTTCTGTTGAACATAAGAAGATATTTTGATAAGTTGTTTTTTTGTCCAAACAATTCAAGTCATGGTAAAGTCAATGGTAACCAAAACGGCTTTTATATTCCACAGAAGTCATACAGGTTTGGAACGACATGAAATGATAACAGAATTGACATTTTTGGGTGAACTATCCCTGATGTTTACCTCATTTGGCCTCATGAGTGAATGTGATTAAATAGAGTATAATTAATTATGTTGTCAGCTAACTAATGAACAGTGGTCTTTAAAACTGAAAAGGAAGGTGTAAACAATCACACTCACCGTCAATGAATCCCCAAGGGCAGCGATAACTTTAATATCCGCAGCCTTCACCAGCTCAACTACAAGAGATACAGCGATCAGAAGATCAGATACCAAAACATGATCTAAAGATTCTGCTGTAATTAAATTTGCCTAGAGCTAACATTAATCACGGATGATAAACATCAGCATCTAGGTATAAATGCCCTCACAGCCTCAAAGAAATGTGAAGAACATAATTAAAAACTGTTCCATTCCTGACTAGTTCTGGCAGCTTGAATAATCAAGTTTGACTGTATTGACTTTAGATCAGAAGTCTTCATTCATCACACTATTTGGGCAAAACACTGACCCTGGACCAGCCTACCTGAGGTGGGCACAGAAGAGGAGGGGCTCATGTCAGGACACATGAAAGTTGGGTGTTTGAAACTGATTGGCCTGGTCTTCTCAGGAAATTCCTGTAACAAAATAACATGCTGGTTACAGTGAGGTCACAACTAAAACATCATTCAGGCCACGGAGCACACTATAGACCAGCAGGATACATTGTTTACATTATGATTTATTACAGATAAACCAATCGGAATGCTGTATTTATGGCCTCATGTGACGTTCCAACACGAAAACATCCTTGATGGTCAAAACATTTCCATTACAAATACACAAACGCACCTTTCTAAGCGCTTCCTCACTATAGTGACGGAGTCCTTCCTCATATTCCAGCCTCCACTCGTCACCTTGGGAACAATATTAAGATCCATAAGCACTTTAGACTTTATAAAGGTTGAAATATAGCAGTCCGGCTTCCACTGACAAGCAGGGAGGCCTTAACATAGGTCCAAGCAAACATCTTGTTCCTTCATCCCAGGTCAATCTCACACATGTAACGTGGGCCCTGCGCTCCAGCTTATCTTCCCAGCTCTGGATGCTTCTAGCACTTACCTTTGACAGGACAGAGGGCTAGCAAGCAGGTTGCCACGGCAATGAAAAGCCACTCCATGGTGGAGCGTTTCCAAGCGGGTTAGCACAATGGATGTGCGTGCAGAGAGAACGGGGCCATTATATCGGTGCCCCTTTATCTCCCCCACCCAAAACAGCTGAGTGACGAAGTTCAGGCCCACCGACATAAAGCATGATCCAGGCACACATGCAACTGCCAGAGGACTGTGACCATTCACAACTTTAGAGAGCTTTAATAGAAACCGTTTCGCACTGAGGCCTGGGAGAACCAGACCTGCAGCTCAATGCAGATCTGGACCAGTAGAGATGTTGTGCACACTGGATGTGTGTTTGGACTGAATAGCATCTGTAGGTCTAATTATATTAATATAGTAAATTATATTCAGCTGTGAACCCATTGATTTTTATTAGTTCTTTAGAAACATTGCCATTTGAAAATGTAATTATTTATTTTTTAAGTCTCATCCATTGTTATCTCAGTATTATGAGCAGTCTGTTTGACATGGAACATAGAGGAATCTGTAATATTACTTTCAAAGCATTTGCTGAATTGAGAGAACTCTGGAAAAACAAACTAATGCTCTGGTGAATCTTCACAAGAAAAACAGTTCTTTACATCCTATTCACATACATATGCCTACATTACAGATTTGTTTGTTTTTTACACACCAAATGTTGTGGTATTGCTATATTACCTGAAACGACAGACACTATTGCCAAATATTCAACAGACATGCTCACAATTTAAATTATCTGAAACATTTTTCCTCTGAAAAAGAACCTAAAACTTGAGATTTAGCACACAAACAGCCACATCCCAAAACAAATGGATCAACTTCAGGAATTCACAGAGCTACAGATCTTACACGCATATCATCAAAAATATTTCTGAGAGCATTCAATGTCTTCAAATAAAAAAGCAAAACAATTTCTTGTAATATGAAAAACCAAGCATTACAGCCATACAGCAACCCCATTCATCAATTCAAATATTTGTCATGTATGCAGAGTAATTTAAATCCCATTTTGAAAACTTTGGAAAAGTTTACTGACTAATGATGAATGAGGTTTGAGGCAACTAGAGTTTCAAAAATATGAAACATACTGGACACCAGCCATAATTGCACTAAATTAGTATCATAAACACTCTACAGAGACAATAACAATGAAATTAAGTCAAGGGCAGTAGTCATCTGAATGATTCAACAGTTGGCAAGGTGAGCGTTTATGGCAATAAAAGCCGTATGAAAAACTGCTAACCTTTGATTATTATCATGTAGTTTATTCGTGTGTAACTGTGCACATTTGAATCGAGACAGTGAAATCTACATTAATGTGCTGGTGAAAACTACTTTTGTCCAAATACTGACGTTATAAATAGTTTCTGGACTTTTTGAATAAATCTGCTAGCAAGCCACTTAAATGAAAGCATGCTGAGAGTATGAACTTTTTACATATCGAATTCAGAGCACAATCCACCTCGCACTCTGCGTCTCAGAGGCATGGTGTCCAAATTTGAATTTCTACCAAACTTAATACAAAAAAAATTAAACAAAATCTGAATGGGTTGCACAAAATAGGTTCGATCCTTGGCTTTTAGCACAGTGGCAAGCAAAAGCAGAAACAACTAATGGAGTTCATTCAGCAATGTTGTCTTTTCCCCCCCACATAGTGAGTGTTTATTTGCACAAATATTATTTCACCTGGCAAAACCCTGAGGCGCACATTTAAGATATTGTAGAAGTCCATCTAGTTTTTCCCCAAGCCACAGTTAACAGACAAAAGAAGGGCTGGACAGGGCAATAAGAGTCCTGAAAGCTCTTTTGGGGTTGACAGGATTAAAGACCACAGCAGGTGTAGGTGTTAGCGGCTGTCCCAGGGAAAGAGATGCTATTGGGCCTCAATATGTTCTCACGTAATCCTTGTCCCATTTGGTCACCTCCACTCTGATTCCGGTTCTCTCATTGTTCCTCAGGCTCTCCAGCTGGCTGCTCAGGCTGGGCTGGAGGTCTAGGGGGCGCTGGAGGGGCTCTGGGTACAGCTTGGTGCTGTCTCTGCCGATATGCGATTACTGTGCCCAAGAGCAGAGCAATGACAGTCATGAGGTAGAGATCCCACTCTGGACCCAGTAACTGGTCAAGATCCACCTGAAATAGAAGCTCATTCAGCTTAAGACAAAAAAAAGATGAATGTTATTGGTTTGTCCTTGACTTGAGGCAAATCAGATTTCAGGTGGATTCTCACTGACGGATGTGACTTACATTAAGATCTTGCAGGTACTCTAGTGCATAAATAAGGCCCAGCTTGCACAGGGCCAGGAACACAGGAACTTGGGCATCAGGACTGGCTTCTGCAGCCATGTCATAGAAACGTTTAGCCAGATGAATGTCCTGTGGAGGAACAATTCAAAACATTTGTGCACTCTATACACTACAGATTAAATGTGGTCAGTAAATAGAAAAAAATTAAAGTATACTTTTATTTAGCAAGGATGCATTAAATTGATCAAAAGAGACAGGGAAGACCGTCATGATGCTACAAATTTTTTCCAATTCAAATAAACGCTTTTCTTTTGAACTTTTCTTTTTTTTTTTTACAAAGAATCCTAAAAAAAATGCATCTCAGTTTCTACAAAAACCCCATTCATGCGGTTTGCTAAAAAGCAAAACATCTTAACATTGATAATACATTTCTTGAACACCAAATCAATATATTGGAAAGATTAATGATTTTTGAAGGATCATGTGACACTGAAGACTTGAGACTTTGTAAATCACAGGAATAAATATTAAAAAAAATATTAGAATCATTTTTTTTTTTAGATTTATTCTTCGTGTTTTGCCTTTTATTTAGATAGGACAGTGTAATGACAGGAAGTGACATGGAGAAATAGAGGCGGGAAACGTCCACGAGCCAGGATTCGAACTAGAGATGCTCTTAGCGCAACGGCGCTGTAATGTTTTTTTCATATAGTAATAATAGGTCACAATTTTACGGTTTTTAATCAAATAAATTAAAATAAATGCAGCCTTGGGGTGCATAAAAGGAGTTTCAAAAACATCTCACAGATCCCAATCTTTTGAACGGTAATATACATGTTTGCTTATATGTAAACATGCATAGATATTTCACCTGTTTAATACCAAGACCCTTCTCATGCATATAGCCTAGGTTGAACATGGCCTGTGCACTGTGCTGTTGCTCAGAGGCCAGGCGATAATGAATGACTGCAGTCTCATAGTCCACATCCGTGCCATAGCCGTAGAAATGATAGTCACCCAGCTTGATTCTGGCCACCGTGTAACCTGATAACAAAACAAAATATAAAACAGATACATTTACAGAGGTCCTGGGTGATCCACAGCTTTATAGAGCCTCAAACTATTTTTTATAATGTTATAATATATATGTTTTTATTTTGCAACAATGATTGTCTGATTTTGACATTATCCTGCTTATTACATAGCTATGAACCAAGTAAGTAAATAAATGGACATGATAGTGAAATTGCATATTTTATCAATATGTAATACATTTTCTTTAAAGAGTAATATGAAAGTAATACGAGTATGACGTATATTGGTTGTCAGGGACAACAGTAAAATAGCAGCAGTGATACTGAAATGAGAGACAGCAGGATGCTGCGAATGACCAATCAGAATCAAGTATTTGAGAGAGCCATGTAGTAAGCAGTTATACTTGTCTCACAATAATGGTTGTAAGGTCATCAAAGCACTTTGGAATTTGTCTAGAGAGACTGTGTGGGTTGAAGAGAACATTCTAACCTTGAGCAGCTGCTCTAGTCCAGTGGAGCAAAGCCCGTGGGTACGTTTCATTCTCATTGAAAACCTGTGATCCCTCTGAAAGACACATACACAGAGTCAGATGTATTATTACAATGTGAAATGGCTTAATTTAGCTGGGTTTTAATTTACCAAGGGACAATAAACACGAAGGGAACATTTTTATACGCAGTCTCTCAGGCTTTCTGTGCAGAAAGCTTTAGCTTCACAAAGATTCTTTAAATGTTCCCACATATTTAGACATGAATTTCCATAACTTTTGTTATAGTAATTTAAGATCACTAATAATTACGCTTTAAAGAGGTAATCTAAATTCCCTTGATCTTTTGACATATAAGAGGTCACTGGACTATAAAAACATCCTGTATGTTTCAGAACTCAAAACTTTCTTTTTAGTGTAAAAACGGTTTATATTGAAGCCAGTCTGCCAAAACGACAGGTTGTGTGTGGAATGTGCCACTTGATGATGTAATAGTGTGGCTAAACACCACCTCTGTGGAAGATGATCAACGCCTGCTTCTACATCGCTGCCTGTTTGGCCCGCCTACCGATTCACGCACGTAGTGTAAAAAGCGAGAGAGGTGAACGCAGGTCTATGCAGAAGTAAAACAAAAAACAGCGTGTTTTTTTGTGTGTGGAAAAACAGCCTGCGTCCCAATGTACATACTATCCATCCTAAATTCTGTGTGATATTAGTAATTTTCAATACTATTTAGGGCAGATAGGGTAGATATTATGCACATTGGAATGCAGGAACAGTCTTTGCATTGCCTTCCTTCTGATCCCAACATTAGGAAAGAGTAGATGAACTTTACTTTTAATGAAGATCAAGACTGCGTCAGTAAGAGCTTGGTCCTTTGTTCACTTAATTTTACCATGGATTCGTTTACAAACAAGGCACAGTTCATTTTATTAAAGACAAAATAAAAGACAATGCTGTGCCGACTATATTGGATCAACAGTAATGTCACACCACACAAGTGCGAGTAACTGTTTCTTATTACTAGGTCACTCTTGCTTTGTCTTATTACAGATCATTTGATGTGTACTGAATATTTATGCGTTTTTAAACTAAAAGACAGCAGCGTCCATCTATGAAGGATATGTGCTGTCAAACATACACAACTATTCGCCAATCATAGCAGTGAGCGTTTACTTCAGAGTCTACAATCTGTCACGCCTATTCAAACAGAGCGTTCTCCGATGAGAGGGGTCAAAACCGGAGACAAAACAGCCTATTACTTCTAAATTATGCAATTTGATGTAAAAAATCTTGAGAACATTATAAGGGGACCTCAGAGAACAGAACAAAATAATGTAAAAATGCAGTTCATGAAGTCTTTAAAAAAAAAAAATATACAGCCACAGCAGTTTTTCATTAGCATATCAGTGACAAAACATTAGTTTTAATTGTAATCATTTCTTAAAAGTAACATCTAGCTGATTAACCAGCAAAATCGTTTGAATATTTTAGAGTAGAACATGAAATAATAATTATATTCCCTTTAGAAATGCATACTCTCCATAAAATATAAAGGTCATACATCCATGATTTTTCCAGGCCTAAAAATAACGATTTTAAAATGTCCAGCTTTTAATGACTATGGGTGGGAAATCTGTTCTTTATTTCAAATTATTGTCAGAGCAGAATGGGAAGGTAAAATATACATAAACAGTTTTTTTTGTTATTCATATTTTTGTAATAAAGATTTGGTTTAAAAAAAATCTGATTAAATGGCAGGTGCTGACTGCTGATCAACAATTCTCAGACTAACTTTGACCTAATACCAAAATTAATTTGCATGTAGGTGTTGGGGGTTTAGTGCCCTCTGGTGGTAGTGGCAAATCACTGACTCACCTTGATCAAGGATGAAGGCCACATTGCTCTGGGCGATCTCGTAGCCCTGTTCGGCCAGCAGTAGATACTCGACTAGAGCAGAGTCCATGTTGCCCTCCTTAAAGCTTCCATATGCTTCCATGAATCTCTCAGACCAGCTGCCGCGCTCACACACGTTCTTGAAGAGCTGGTCACACACACACACACATTCATTCATGGTAAACTATCAGAGAAGTTTTTTGAAACATGGCTATGCATGATGAAATAGCGTCTCACCTCCACTGCAGTGTGGCAGGAGCGCATGACCCCTGTGCCCGTGGCATGCATCTGAGCTAGATTATAGAAGGCAAGGATGTGACCCGCTTGAGATGCCAGGTTAAAGAATTTAAGAGCCTGCTTATAATCACGCTTCACCCCGATTCCATCTAAAATATGAAGAAAGTGAAAGTCATAAATGCAGTTTTCATACTCAACACCCACCAGCTGAAATGACTAACACACTTCTCAGTCCACAATGTTTGTTAAGATCATGTCAAAGCAGAATGCAGGTGGGAGTTTGTCATGGCAACAATCACCTAGACAACCAAACCAAAAGCAGTTAGCTGTGATTTAAGATAAAAATAAGATCGCTATTGAAGTGGTGGAAGAGTGAGCTAGACAGGCAGGTTGAAAGAGGGAAAAGAAAAACAGAAATATGTCCTGAAGCAATATTTTTAGAGTAGAGCAAAGCTTGAAAAATTCACAATATTCATTTTCATGGCTTTTCCATATTTGTTTAAAATTGTATTTACAAATCACTATTAAATAAATACATAAAATATCAGTATCAGTTGTTGTTATTATATTTTAAAATTTCTAATGTCTGGTAAACTTATTTGAAAGTCTAAACATTATTTTGAAATGATTCTGTATAATAACAACAATAATAATAATACCCGTTCTATATTCTGAGGCATGTGCTGTGTAATTGTTGGGAATATGCATACTTCTGTA
The DNA here is from genome assembly GCA_027422405.1 of Ptychobarbus kaznakovi. NCBI lineage: Eukaryota > Metazoa > Chordata > Actinopteri > Cypriniformes > Cyprinidae > Ptychobarbus > Ptychobarbus kaznakovi. The sequence continues at coordinate 40,071,663 of CM049794.1, read as the reverse complement.
TTTTCAATGAAAATATTAAACTTATTTTTGTAAATGAATGCATCATTTAAATTGCCAAAATATTTATACATCAAATTTATCTAATAAATTATGTATTCTGGTGTTTTTGTGGAATTTGCTGAATTCTGTGAGAAAATATTCCATTGCTGTTTCTAGGGGTGTGACGAGATACTTATCCCACGTGACGAGACGAGACTGGGTTCACGTGAACAAGACGAGATTTAGACTTTTTTTATCCTCAATGATGAAATATATAGGGAAAAATAGTCTTATTCAACTGAAAAACACAGAATGCAAAAAATGTAGGTGCATTTTGAAATCAACTTATACTTTATGAAATTAAACTTCTTTTTTAATAAATTATATGCAGTAGGCTTAAAAACAAATTGTAAACTAGAGCTGCACGATTCTGGATAAATTGAGAATCAGTTTTTTTTTTTATAAATTGGAGATCACGATTCTCTCACAAAATAACTTTAACCTGTTTCACATCGCGAGTGTCAGTGGAGCTTGAGCAGCGCATGTTTTGTCGCCGCCCATATCAGTGAATGACAGCTTTCACATCGGAAGTGTGATGGAGGCCGACCCTCTGATTCATCAACATGGGCAGCTACAAAATGTGCTTCTCATGCTCCACTGACACTCGCGATGTGAAACAGTCTTAATAGACAGCTGAATTGTTGTCATTCAGGAATAAGATTGTGTGGGTGGGCAATTTTTAACAATTAATTGTGCAGCTCTAATGTAAACATTGCAAAATATTTTGCGAGGATATCGTCACGTTCTCACGAGACAAGTCTGATCTCGCGAGACGCATCAGATCTCGTGAGATCTCGCGCCACGAGATCTCGTCACATCCCTAGCCTTTACTGGCTCAATAAAACCTGTTCCTTTGTGTCATAAATGGCTGCCTATTTTTCCTTTTGCAGTAACAGCAGGAAAGGAAACGAAGCAGAAGGGGATAAAAAGAATGAAAATTATTCACATGCAATCTCTCTGTCCAACACACACTTACTGTAGTACATGGTTCCCAGCTGTAACTGTCCATCCACCCAGCCTTGCTCTGCAGCCTTCTGAAAATACTTCAGTGCCAGGTCATAGTTCTGCAGGATCAAGAAGAAACAATAACTCAAAAAGATCTTTGAGTGATTGCATTATGTTTATCTCATCTAGGAAACTCACCACAGGAACACCCCTTCCATACAGGTAAGCCATACCGAGGCCACTCTGGCCAACCGGATTTCCCTAAAAAGATGGCAACAAAAGTTGCAGATCAGAGAACATTTGACAATTAACAGTTTCTGAATCTTGAAAGGGGGAAAAAAATTCTCACCAAATCTGCAGCCTTTTTGAAATAATGCAGGGCCGTGTCATTGTTCTGATGTACATACTCACTGCCTTCAGAGTACATCTGTCACAACAGAATGAGAGTTAGAGAAAGAAACGGACACAGTTTCAAAATAAAAACCATAAGGCAACAGTGAAATCATTCAACTACAGTCCAGGAAAACTAAAAATAAGGGACTTATGTCTATACCTTTCCAAGGAAGGCCATTGCATGCGTGTTCCCCGCATTTGCTGCTTGGTTAAAGTACTCATATGCTCGCTGAAAATAATGACAAGCAGAAAGTAACTATAAAATCATTATTTCAAATCATTAGAAGAAATGCACATAAAATGGCAGAGCCAAAAAACTACCTGATGATTCTGTTCCACACCTCGTCCTCCGTGTAAGTGTAACTGGCCCAGGCCCACCTAGACAAAAACATATAAATGTGATACTAATAATCAAAAATACAAGTACATAAGGCCATAAACTGCTGCAGTGGTACAGTCCATGTTCAACTTCAAATAATGCCAAAGGGTGAAATTCACCTGTGCTTGCACATCTCCTTTCTCAGCCAAGAACTGGTAGTACTGGATTAAATCCTCCTCTAGCATTCCACTGCTAGATCCAGGATTTTCCACTTCATCTAAGAGCCGGATCCGCTGTACTGCACTGCCCCCTGTCAGGGATACATCGTTGGCCACTAATAAAAAAACAACAAAAATCTTAGGTTACTTTGATATTACAAGACTTTATTAAAATACTTAATTATCAATGAGTTCAGATATGAATAGAGTGAGAACAACTGAACAGTACCAGTGATTATTCATGAGCAGTATGAGTGCAATTCAAACTAAAAATAAATGTCTATAGATAATAGCTTTATGGTCATACTGCACTGCTCACATGTCGCATTTAAGTCACTAAACATTTCCGACCAAGGATCCAGATAACATCTTTTAAATGATGTGCTGAAATTCGATATTTTTAGACATGTATGAGGACTGGATAGAAATGTGACAAGAACTACCGTGATTGGCCACTAGTTTGTAGTGAGTGAGAGCAGATTCACAGCTCTGAGGAACCCCAACACCTCCCCAATATCTGTAGCCCTGAAAAAATAAATGGCATTTAGCAGACGGCACAGGCCAGAAATACAGGCTAAACACAAGCCTACACAGCACCAATGCATTAAGAAAGTAGTCATGGATAAATTATGGTGCCACGGGATCTGAGGTTTCAACTTTGCTTCATGTAACTGAGCCAACGTGTCGGTCATAACTTCAATAGATCCAAACAAACCCACAACTTGATTTATGCAAAGTAAAATAAAGACTTGACGCATACGATAAGCAAGTCATCAAGTCTAATTTCCAGGGTGGAACAAGATCCTCCATTTTTTTAAATACAGGATAGATAATCATTCGTCTTACCAGAATCATATGTGCTACTAGGTTTCCACCCAAAGCTCCAAAGGTGTAGTACACCAAGGCCTGCAATTAGATGAAAAACAGCATATTCATAAAACATTCACATTTAAAATAAGCAGGCTGTGCTTTCTAGATAAATGTCATTAGGGGAATACCTTTGCTTGACTTGAGTTCACCCCTAATCCTGCAGCATACAGGAAACCAAGTGCCTGTGTGAACACAAATTGAAAATTGGTTTCTCAATGTAAAAAAAAATGAGTAATGATATAAAAAGGAATAAACTTTTCCTGATGCAATAGTACAGCAGTGATATAACCCCACACAGCTGCTATTCTTAAGAAATGGCTTGAAATGAGTCACAAGACAAAAAAAGCATCAGTATTAACATAGTTAATAAGTTAATAAACAGTTGCTATTACAGTCTGGGCTTTAGGGGAGCCCTCCAGTGCCAGCTTCTCAAAGATCTCCTTCGCCTGAGGAATGCTCTGGGGCAAGTAGTCCCCAAATAGCATGGCATATGCCACCTTCTCCATGGCCTTGGAGTGACCCATCTCTGCAACTTTCAGGAGTCTGTCATACAACCTGTAATGCAGAAATAAATATAAATACAAATATACACTGTTTAAAATTTTGTGGTTGGCAAGTCTCTTATGCTCAATAAGGAAGCATGTATTTTATTAAAATACTTAAAAACAGTAATATTGTAAAATATTGTTACAACTTAAAATGACTCCCGTGTCACACTTAAGAAACCATTGCAGATTTGGTGCTCAAGAAAACGTCGTCATTATTAATTTTAAATACAGTACTTTAAAAAGAAATTGTGGATACAAGCTTTGTTTTCAAAGTTCAAAAATGTATTTGACAAAGAAATCTTTTGACATTAGAAATGTCATTCATGTAACTTTAGATCAGTTTTAAAGGGGTCGTATGATGCGATTTCAAGTTTTCCTTTCTCTTTGGAGTGTTACAAGCTGTTCATGCATTGATAAGATCCCTAAAGTTGCAAAGACTAAAGTCTCAAACCCAAAGAGACATTCTTTATAAAAGTTAAGACTCGACCACGCCTTCTTAAAACGCCTCGTTTAAACACGCCCCCACAGGGCCGCTGCTGGCCAAATGGGTGCCCCAAGCAGAATTGTATTGTTGTGCCCTCTCCCCCAAATATTATGAAAGTTAAAAAACAAAACAAAAAACACCTAGGGGTCAAAATATAAAAGTAAATAAACAAATTACATAATTTGTATTATTTACAATTGTAGCTCTAGACAGTTACCTATGGCTATTATTTTATTAATACAGTTGTCGGATTGATTTTATGGTCTCAAGCATTCAAAAATCACGCAAAAGACAACTAAGCAATTTTACTATGATAAAATCATTGTTAATTTTTTTTAAGGGTTGTGATGTCCACATGTGTTTGTTGAAGAAATGATAGAGGCTGTAGCATTTCTATAGTAAAAAGGTGGTCAAAAATTAAAGATTAATTGGATATTTGAATTGGCTTAAATGTTTGTTCAGTATTAAACAAGGACTTGTAACTGCAACAGCAACAATTACCAGACATTTGGTTCTCTTTAGAGGCATTTGTAATAATATGTAATGTACATAATTTGTTTATTTTTTATTACATTATGTATTTCAACAGTGTTATTCAATTAAACCATATAATTATTAATTAAACAAACATTATTGCCTCAGTGTTTTATATAATGCATTTCAAGTACAAACCCGATTCCAAAAAAAACTACAAATTGTGAATAAAAAAGGAATGCAATAATTTACAAATCTCATAAACTTATATGTTTATTCACAATAGAATATAGATATCTGAATCAATGTTTGTAAACTGTTATTTGAAGTAGCCCATGGTTAATTTGATTTCATGGATAACATTCCAAAAAAAAGACTACGGAAAAGTTAAAACATATAAGGAACAGCTGGAGGACCAATTATTTTTTGTTTTATTCGTGGTAAAACCATGGCTAATTTTCGTAAGGGAACATGTAAATTCGGAGAAAATATGCGTTGTTGGTGGTTAAATTATTACCCACATTATTAACGTCAACAGCCAAAAAAAGTTTCACGTGGATTATGAATGTAGCCTACCTGAAAGTGATGCACGGGCTTCATGCGGACTGCTGATGCTATCAATTATGATCATTTGCAGGTCGCGAGCTGATGCAGGAATGGCGCTTCACATGTGCTTAGAAACTCCACATCTGCATTCTGTTTTTATTATGTCCCAACTTCAATGTAATTTTAAAACTGTTGTTGCATTTTTTATCATATATTATGTTATATAATTCGTGGAACAGTACACATTATTAACGTACAGCCAAAAAAAACGTGGATTATGAATGTAGAAAAATGCACAGGCTTCATCTTTTTTCTTTAAAACATAAAAATATGTTTTATGTATTTGCAGTATATATGTATTCATGTTTACAGTTATGTATGTGTTAATTTTAATATTAAGATAGAAACAAAGTTTTTTTTTTTTTGCAACTGGGATGGTGACCTTTGGGAATTGGTGCCCTACATAAACTGCGTACAGGGAGCAGCGGTACTGCACCCCCACGTCTTTGTCACTGTGTGGGAAGATTTGCATAACACCGCCCAAATGTTTATGCAAAGAAAGGCGGCGGAACTATTATTCTCGCTGTAGTACTGTTGCTGCCGCTATGTTGTTGAGACATTTACATATTTAGCAGACGCTTTTATCCAAAGCAACTTACAGTGCATTCAGGCTATACATTTTTTTTCAGTATGTGTGTTCCCTGGGAATTGAACCCACAACCTTTTGCGCTGCTAACGCAATGTTCTACCACTGAGGCATAGGAACGCGACGCTGTGTTTCTCGCTGTGAAAGCGAAACGACTTTTTTTGGCTTTCCAAAAGAAGACAACTAGAAATCAGTGGTTAATTTGAATTTACAACACTATTCCAGAACAGTACAACCCAAATATGCGAGTGTGTGCAGCGCATTTTACGGAGGACTGTTTCCTGAACCCAGGAGGAGAGTAGCCTACAATGCCAGCTGTAAGTTACACAAAGGCTGTTTCTATAAAGTGGGGCAATTCCAACTTTGCAAGGACAGTCTGGCGCTTCTGACTCACAGCCTCTAAGTAAGTTCTTATTTAAAGAATTTGCTACTTACTATTCAAACAAGAGTTTTGAGCAGTGTAGAGTAGTGCTTGCTGTTTGTCGTTTCTCCAAATCACAAATGCGAACATGGCGTTATGTGTATGCGGCGCGATATAGAACGCAAAGTATAAAAAGACAGTATGAGTCTTTATAATCAGTAATTGTGTCCCTACTGGATGCAACAAATGCCTCGTTTGTAATGGGTTTTATTGTCTTTGTGTCATCGCTTGGGACACGGCATCACACTATGGTAAGGGGGGTCAAATTTAAAATCACACGCATGAGGTATTCGGCTTATCACAATGCACTGGATAGCTGGCCAATCAGTGTACACCTCTCTTTTTGAAACATTGATTTGTAAAAATCAATGCGTTTCAGAAAGGCGGGGCATAGAGGATGCAAAATAATGTATACAGTATGTGGAAAATAATGTATTTTTTTTAACCTTAAACCACATAAACATTGCATTATACCAAATAATGTTCTTTTTAGCAATGTCATATGACCCCTTTAAGCAACCATCCACTATACATTTACATTTAGCAGACGCTTTTATCCAAAGCGACTTACAGTGCACTCAGGCTATACATTTGTATTGTCAGTATATGTGTTCCCTGGGAATCGAACCCACAACCTTTGCGCTGCTAACGCAATGCTCTAACCACTGAGCCACAGGAACACTACTATACTATAAAGGTATAGTGTAAATCTCAATTTTAATATCGTTCTAAATGTAAGAGAATAGCGGAGTCCACACAGAGTGGCACAAAGGAACAATATTGTTGAAAGGGGTCATTTGATGCGATTTCTTTTTAGTATGTTATGTACTGTAGCTGTTTGTGCATGTATAAGATCTGCAGAGTTACAAAGCTTAAAGTCTCCCACAAAAGGATTTGTTATATCTAAAAGAGAAGGCTGATACATACTGGGCTAAAACGCCTCATTCAAACAAGCCTCTACATGTCTATGTCACAATGTGGAAATATTTGCATAATGCCGCCCAAATGTTCACACAAAGAAAGAAGGCGTGGTTTCAGTAACTGCAGTAGTGTTGATTCAGCCATGTCAGGGAGACGCTGTGTTTATTTGGCCTTCCGAAAGTAGATGCAATTAGGAATCATTGGTTAAGATGTGTTTACAACTGAACAGCACAACCCAAATGTTTGAATTTGCATTTTATGGATGACAGTTTGAACCTAGGAAAGTACAAGGCTGGCTGTACACAAAGGCTATTTAAAAAAAGGGTAAATTCCGACTTTGCTATGACAATCTGGTGCTTCTGAATCAGCGACTGTAAGTGTGTTTTGATGAGAGATGACTGAGGACGATGGCATCGTCTATCAGCCCAACCCTATTATCAATATTTGAATTATATTCAAATTTAAAAGGCATAATTTCTGTTAGGGGGAAAACTTTTGGCTTCTCTTCTGAGACCATAAGAGGGCGCATCGAGCAAAAATGACTAATGCATGTTTCTTCAAAGAAAAAAAAAACACTATTATCTTTTAAAAAGTGCACAAGGTTTAAAACAATGTTTAAAAAACATATATAATTACGTTGCTTAAACAATTAAAAACAAAAAGTATCATGTGTGCATAGTTTAATACTAAGGAGCGAAAACCAATCACAAAGAGTACTTAATTTTATTTAAAAACATAAGATGCAGAAAAACCGCCAAGTCTCGAGACTGTTTTTTAAAAGTTGAACTTACATTAATTTGACATGCAGCTCACTTGTGCGAGACCCGAGTGCAACGGTGATAGATGTCCCTCTAGAAAATGCAATAAATATGCGTTCTGTGTGAACGGCTTGGTTTCAGTTTTTAGGTAAACAAGATCTTCTCTGCATTTATGGTCTCTTTTTCCGCAATATTTTGAATGAGTAGCGCCACATCTAGTGGGTTCAACTGGATAGGCTAAAAAAAGCATTAAAATGCAATGACACCTACATCGTCTTTTGTGCCACATATAAGGCTGCCTGACGCACACCTAACATTTGAATGCAACGCTTTTGCATTCGAATGTGGATTTTTATTTTTAAATTCATCAAATATTCTAAATTAATTTATTTTTGACAGCCCTACATCACAGTGGAGTCAGCTGTCTTAACCGCGGCTTGTGTACTGCAAATACATACGAGCATCATCACTGTCTGTCACGTGACTCTGTTCCCTTCTCAGGCTTGAACTGATGGTAAAACTAACAACATTATTAACGGTCTTTATATTTACTTTGAAAGCTGAAGCTCGCGACTAATGGGGCGTTACATTTATGACACACGCTTGTGGTGTTCGTCCAATTATAATGCCCTGTGTCAGCTGGCCAATCAGAGCCGACTGCGCTTGTCGGAAGGAGGGGCTTTGTAGAAAACTATGCATTTGAGAGAGGTGGGGCATAGAGGAAATGCAATTATGTACTGTATTTGAAAAATAATGTGCTTTTTGAACATTACAGCATGTTATCATATTCTGTTACACCAAATAATGATCTTTAAAATAGCATCATATGACCCCTTTGAAATTACTTACAACTATTTTTTTTTCCAGCTGATGAATGATTAAAAAACATTAACAGCCAATCAGAATCCATTATGCTTTAAAGAGCATGAGTATTTAAAGCGGCAGATGACAGAACTGCAGCGTGTGCTTGTAATAAACAAAAGGTTAGTGTGCGTTGGTGTGGATGCTGCTATAATTATCATTATAGTTATCTTCACAGTTAACTTCCTTGTTGTGAATGGGCCTTTAAGGTGCAAATGTTCACACTTTAGGGGAAGGTAAGGTACAAAGATGTATCTTTGAGGGTACTGCACAGGCTACAGACTAAAAGTACAGTTTTTGCAAATTTCTTCACATAGATTAGGTTCAAGACAGAAATAATAGGAAAACTGTTGAAACAGCACTGCAAGAAAAAATACATGGCTCCACAGCACTCACTCTTTCTTCTGGTTTCTTCGGTTGGTGCTGTTAATCATCTTAATTGCATCCTGGTACTGTTCTTCAGCCTCTTCCACCAACCGCCTCTGCTCTGCTTGCTCTTCCGCTGCGAGGACAGATACATTACACATGCATTTGGAGTAACAACTGAAAGTTCTAACAATCAAGATTAATTTATAGTGCAGGTAAAGTTAGCGTTTATCTTTTCATATCTAGGCTACTAATGCAGAAGAGTAATAGTAGCAGAAACACCTTTCGACTAACATACCAAGAACTCTTCCGCTTTTAACTAAAGTATTATCATAATTCTTGTAGATTGTAGAGTCACAATACGATTATTTTTTACAATATAAAGTACCCTACCAATCACTCACTTTCACAGAAGCCCCATTTCTTATCAGTGTTGTAGTTGTATGTTGTGGCACACCACAGCCTCCCATCTCCTCTGCCTTCAGTAGTGCACTCCGTATACTCTTTCTCTTGGAAAAGAAAAGGAAAGACGCAGGGCTCCCCAAAGGCTGTTCCACCAATCGCCACTGGAACTATGATAAACACCAATAAGAAAATGACACAGTAACCAGATACTTTCACAGGAAACAAACTACACACTTGTGAATGCATGGGTGAGCAGGTTTCTTTTCTCAAACACCTTGCAAGCTGTGATGCGGAGAGCAACAAAGAAAGATATTGTGCTGTAAAACCCTAAACTAAGCAACATATATCAAACGGTATCAAAACCTTCAATGTGTGAGCAAAAGATTAGCTACGTAGTAAAGACATTCATAAAATTATGCTAAATGTACAGAGAAATCTACAGACAAAACCCGAATACTATATCTTACTCAGGAAGCACCTGCAGACCCCATCTGGATCTACTCACCTTCTTTATGACGCTCCTCTGGTGGTGGAGGTTGACTCGGAAGGTCTTCCTGTTCAACCCCCTCAACCTCACTCTCTGCTCCAGTGTCTGTTGTGCTGCTGTCAGCCTGGGCATCTTTAGAGACATACGCATGTCCCGCCATAATTGCGGAGCCGCCATCATTATTATCTGTGCTCTGATGTTGACAAAACCATAGACAGAAAGCATGAAGTAATTAGTAGGTAAATAAAATAGTTTCAAATAAAATAAGTGTTTGTCGGTCTAATATTACATATATATGTATGTATGTGTGTGTGTGTGACCCTCTCTGTGAAAACCCAGCTAAAGTCATTTTTTTGTTATTTGCTGTTTTCTACAAAAAATCATCCTTCATATGGTAAAGAACATTCTGTGAAAATTTTACCTTTATATCTTTAATATTGACTGAGTAGGGTCACGTCAAAATGTCAAACTAAATTATAGTGATTTTTTTTTTTACATTTATTTTTATCCAAAGCGACTTACAAATGAGGACATTATCGAATTTTACAAGTCTTGGTTAGCCTAACGCAGTACACGTAGGAAGTTTTTTTTTTTTTTTTAAACAAGTATTTAGAATATAGAGAAAAGAAACCTAGTGTTAGTTTTACAAGAAAAGCTAGCAGTTAGAGAATAAATATGCAATTGATAGAGGGTCAAATGCATGTGTTTTTTTTTTTAAAAAAAAAACAGATTAGATAAAATAAAATTAGAATAGAGAGTGCTAGAGTTAGAGGGTCAAATAAAGATGAAAGAGATGTGTTTTTAGCCGTTTCTTGAAGATGGGTAAGGATTCAGCTGCTCGGATTGAGTTAGGCAGGTCATTCCACCAGATGGGAACAGTTAATGAAAAAGTCTGTGAAAGTGATTTTGTGCCTCTTTGGGATGGTACAGTAATGCGTCGTTCACTTGCAGAACGCAAGCTTCTAGAGGGCATATAAGTCTGAAGTAATGAATTTAGGTAAAGGGGTGCAGAGCCAGAGGTGGTTCTGTAGGAAAACATTAATGCCTTGAATTTAATGCGAGCAGCTATTGTAGCCAGTGCAAATTTATGAACAGAGGTGTGACGTGCGTTCTTTTCGGCTCATTAAAGATTTAACTTGCAGCAGCATTTTGGATTAAATTAAAGGTAGAAATCAAACTTTGATGCTCGTTATCTCATAATTAGATTGAGACTTTAGCCTGGATTTCACAGAGAGGGTCACATATACATATATATACACACACCAAACAAAATTATAAACGCAACACTTTTGTTTTTGCCCCCATTTGTCATGAGCTGAACTCAAAGATCTAAGGCTTTTTCTATGTACACAAAAGGCCTATTTCTCTAAAATATTGTTCACAAATCTGTCTAAATCTGTGTTAGTGAGCCCTTCTCCTTTGCCGAGATAATCCATCCACCTCACAGGAATGGCATATCAAGATGCTGATTAGACAGCATGATTATTGCACAGGTGTGCCTTAGGCTGGCCACAACAAAAGGCCACTCTAAAATTAGCAGTTGTACTGTATTGGGGGGTCCAAAAACCAGTCAGTATCTGGTGTGACCACCATTTGTCTCACGCAGTGCAACACATCTCCTTCGCATAGAGTTGATCAGGTTGTTGTGGCCTGTGGAATGTTGGTCCACTCCTCTTCAATGGCTGTGCGAAGTTGCTGGATATTGGCAGGAACTGTAACACACTGTCGTATACGCCGATCCAGAGCATCCCAAACATGCTCAATGGGTGACATGTCCGTTGAGTATGCTGGCCATGCAAGAACTGGGATAATTTCAGCTTCCAGGAATTGTGTACAGATCCTTGCAACATGGGGCCGTGCATGATCATGCTGCAATATGAGGTGATGGCTCGTGGATGAATGGCACAACAATGGGCCTCGGGATCTCGTCACAGTCTCTCTGTGCATTTAAAATGCCATCAATAAAATGCACCTGTGTTTCGTTGTCCATAACATACGCCTGCCCATACATAACCCCACCGCCACCATGGGCCACTCAATCCACAAATGTTGACATCATCAAACCGATCACCCACACGACGCCATACACGCTGTCTGCCATCTGCCCTGTACAGTGAAAACCAGGATTAATCCAAGTGAAGAGAACACCTCTCCAAAGTGCCAGACGCCATCGAACGTGAGCATTTTCCCACTCAAGTCAGTTACGACGATGAACTGCAGTCAGGTCGAGATACCGAGAAAAAGTCTTAGATCTTTAAATTCAGCTCAGGAAAAATTGGGGCAAAAACAAAATTGTTGCGTTTATAATTTTGTTCAGTGCATGTATGCATGCATGTGTGTGTGTTAGATTGAGATCTTTTTGTACATATACACACACACAATTAGTCAAAATCAGTATATATTTTTTTTGTGTATACGGTGAAGTTAATAAAAAAAAAAAAAAACATTTACATTGAGAAAATGGAAACTAATTTATTTTTCTCAAAATGCAATACCATGAATCACTAAAACAAAACACTTCTACCCAACTGCATATTAAATGGCTATGATAATATGTCATTATGTTTAAATTACCTGAGACTCACCAGCCTCTGCAACTCCATCATCTTGAAGTACTTCTGCAATCACAATGCCAACTCAAATACACTTTATATACAACACAAAATAACATATTAAATGTAAATGTTAAATAGCTTAGGTTAACGTCTAAATGAACACGTTTTCCTAATAATGGAAAAAGAGCCTCTGACTCACCACCAGCTGTCACTTCCAAAGTCACAGCTAACGCCACAATAAGGACCAGACAAGACTTCTTAGTGGGATTCATGTTGCCAGAGTGTGCAAAACACAGTCGACTAAAAATCTAACTTAATTAAACCTGCACACTAACTTAACTGTCTGTTGTCCTAGCTAGCCATTTAGCTAAATCAATCTGTCAGTGAACTGCACCTGCATAACCGACTAGCTATAGAACTTGACCACGAGCCAGTCAACCAGAAACTTCTCCCAGGAGGAAAAATTGATTATAATAAAACATCCCATTCGCATAAACTAAATATTAACACCCTTACCAAAGCATTTTCAGCTAGCAGCTCAATGTAACTAACTCAGTGACAGCCTGTCTGCACAGCTAGCACAGCTAAACACACAACACTTCCCAGAGACGAATGCCGTGTCGGCGCGGACTATGAAAACATTCCAAGACGATTTCCGGAACAGTGTTTCCAAGGCACCTGCAATGTTGATCAAATTCAACACAAAACAGTAACAATTCAGCCGTCGTTAGGATTTCTCGTGTTAGTTTACACAATATTTCTGTCCACTGACCGACCCCTTATTTCCTAATCCACTGTGGCTTCACCAATCAGGAGACGGAATCGCAGATAATAGCCAATCGCTGCGTTCCAAGAGTCAGTTGACCAATCAGATGCGCACACACAAGAGTATCACGGCGCCTGAGATATGCGAAAGGAGCAGAAGTGTACACGACAGTGTGCAGGATGTGGGAACGCCTTTGAGCAGCTGACTCTCTCTCAGCCGAGTGTGAAGTAAAAAGTATGGGAGTTATCAAATATTTTATTATTATTAGAAATTAATATTTTAAATAGTCTACAAATATCTTAATAGTCCACACTCATAAGCGATAATGGTTCTTATAAGTTAAAACATTTATAAGTTAAAACATGTATTTCTTGTTTTATTACAACACAGATTTGACTATATATTTAAGCGGTATCATGATTATACAATCAATTCGACTTTTGCTTCATCACAGACAAACATATTTTCACTTATAAAATACTCGGTTTTAAATTGTTAATTATTTATATCTGGAATGCACACAGACATAACATTCAAACATACATATTACATTCAAACATGACAAGCTCTAATGCAAATACAATAGCAAATATAAAAAGTCACCTATTTTTCACTGTAAAGGCACAGATGTTTGTGGTAATTAACTAGTGCAGGCAGGAAATACAACAAGTGTTTCATGTTTACATGTGTTTTATCTATTTGTATTATGTCCCGAGTTTCTGGCATGGCACAACATGAGCTTTGGCTTAACAGAGACGTGCTCCATAACCAAAGGTCTGTTTAATGGCATCAAAGTAGTATCTCTGCCAGCCCACTTTCATTCTTTCCTCCTCATTGCTGGGAACTCCTCTTGCCTCCAGAATCAGCTCTGTCTCACTGCCTTGATTTACGAAGTTTAAAATGACAGTTGCTGCATGTCCTGAAAGAAATCATAACTCATACTAAAGCAAACAGATCCAACAACATTGATAAACATTGGCCATAAACAATCAACAATGAGCAAAACATTTCATAGACTTTCCTTCATACATACAAAACAAATAATAAAGAAAGATAAAGACAAAATAATATAAAAAATATTATGATTACTAGTATTAAAGTAGTATGTGGGTTCATAAAAAATTACTACATTTAAAAAATACAATAATAAACCATACCAGCTGGCCAACTTGAAAACCTCCATTTCATGACAATTTTCTGGTCTGGAATCTGAAAGAGAAATGGGCCATTTTTACCAAATCTATGTTGAAATTTATGCGTCAATAGAGAAATGCGCTATAAAAAAAGTGAAATTCTCACCAGATAAATCAATTAAACCAAATTAATTGATTTAATAGTTAAAAATCACTATAAGAGGTTCATTCTCACCAGTTCTGCAAACTGCCCATGAACATTTCCTTCCATCAGCCGGAATTTGCCACCTGGGCACCCATCCACAACGGCAGCAAGGTGTGTAAATGCTTGTACCATCTACACAAATGGAAAAACAAGGAGCAAGTGAGTTCAACATCAAAAAAATCTATGCACAAAGAACACCAGGATACATACACATTTATTGTTTCAAACCGCATTTGTATGGACTGACAGGACAAGAGAGGGGTTTATTCTGACCTCTTGGTTTAGGAAAACCCTGTACAACTCTTCTGGTGAGGTAAGAAAGGTGTCTTTTATAGTCAAAGATACTGTTGAAATTTTGCCTCCAGTATTGGGAGCGTTTTTTGTTGTGGAGGATCCAATCTGTGGGGGGACCAAAACATTTATACTCAATTTTGTTACAGAGCTGAAATATTAATGTGCACAAATATCACTTGAATCCAAAAACAAGCATGCAAATATGTGTGTGATTGCAACTGACATAAAATACAGGGTGGCTGTATGACAAGCATACTGTCTAGTATGTATGTGTTACCAGAAAAAAAAAAAAATACAAATTAAAGAACTTACTTGGGTTTTGTCTAGTTTGACCTTGGCTTGTGTCTCCTGATTCGGTTTGTTGAGTGTGTTTTCTGTTGGTAAAATCATACCCTGAGAGAACTCTGTGAAAACAAGTTACGAGAATGTGATGACCTGCACAAATAAAACAAAGCAGAAATGACTAATATATGACGTTTTAGACTCATCACCTGTTTTTAGATGTTTGACATAGTTGCCCAGTGCCATTCTGATTTTCTTGACTCCCTCCTTCCTCATGAAATCAGTCAGAGGTGTGTTTGGCTGGTCTTTACAAAGTCTAACACAAATCTGTACAAACAAACACAAGTTAGATTTTCATTCAACATGCTCACTCGTATAGAAAGAGTCTTTAATTGGGAGAGAGGTTCACTTACATCTAAGTCATCCATGTCATTTTCATCAGAGAGATTCGGTATTTCCAAAGTGCCTTTATATTTGATTCCCATTTTATTTGTACCTACAGTGAATACAAAAAACATGTCTTTCATTTCAGCTTTACATTCAATTATCATGTTGTGTGTGCAAACAGAACTTTGACTCACCAGTCCACGAGGCTTTAACAACCCACTCATAGAAGTAGATGAGTTTCCCTTTGCGGTTGTTGATAGAGGCCTCGCCATCTATATTGCTGACGTCTGTGATCTCGCATGAGCCTTCTTCACCCTCTACACGAAGCCCAAGAAGGACGCTATTTATTGCATCTTGAGACCAGCTTGTGACATCTCTCTCTGTCCTGTGGTATACGATTAAGAGAAATAAACATTTATAAATAGTTTATTTGATAGAATTAGCATTCAATATAATTCATATGCAACTACTGCAGTTTTTCCAAATTGTACAGGGGACTAAATAATGGATGCAATTAATAACTATATATATATATATATATATATATATATATACACACACACAGAAAAAAATCATACATTTTTTTTAAGTAAGTGGTTGCAATCAATTTATTTTAGCTACATTTAAATAAACAAATGTAGTCTCACGTGTGTGCATTTGAGAGAGCAAGAGATAATATAGATAACTATAATTTAGACAATTACATAATATAGATTACTTATTCAGATTAGTAACATTTGACACATTTCAAGTGGGACAATTCAAAAGTCATACTCAGTTTGCTTTTCATCAGAACACCCTGAGTCTAATTCTGTCTCACATTCATGTACTTCCAAAAATAGAGTGCCAACCCCTCACATTCAACTACAGGACATTCCAGAGGCTTCTGCAAACACTGGAAAAACTAACTAATGGCTGAAAGAATCAGACGTAGGCACTATTTGTAAAATATAAAACAGCTTTTACGTTTTCTGTGAGGTGATATGCCATTCTCGATTCAGTCATTTCTAAATCTGTTTTTATACAGTGTTTGGCCGCACATTGAAACAGAATTGTTCAAAATTATCATAATGAGTTCAAAAGTTAAAATGGTCATAATGCTGAAATATGTCATCAATAACATAATCTACATACTTTCCCCCATACATTTATGCATTTTAACCCAACATCTAGATTAATAAATATGAAGTAGGAAAATAGAATTTCATCTATTAAGAGACACTTCATACAGCTATTTTAACACAAAGGGTGAAAGAAGTTGTGCTTTACGAGCTGTTCCCGACATGCACGTGTTACATACCAGTGCCAGTTATTGACATTTTTCGCATCTGCTCTTTCTTCCACAATCCAGCGCGGGTCTCCCTCTCCCCATTTGGCCATGACAGAATTTAGGTGATTTAAAAGAATTGAGATGTTCCGATAAACTGCGGGACAGTACCGCAGGGACTGACAGATGTAAATTCGTGAATTACACAATAAACGTATGCAACAGGAGCTCCTCTGATTCGCTGCGTCGATGGAGTAGCATAAATAATTATGAGATTATACAGCACCAGTGAAGGACCGATCGAGTATGCCTATATAAGACGCACAAGACACATCTCTTAAGGAGGCAGGGAGGAAATATTCAAGGAGCAGTCGAGAGTTTAGTTGTCTGCTCAACTAGCCGGCAGCTGTCCCTAGACCTTTATTAAGCCCCCATAGAATGTCCCAGAACCGGAACTGTGTGAAGACGCTTCCTTTTAGAAACCAGAAACCTGTGCGGCCAGAGGTCTTCATTACCTAACTAAAAAAAGAAGAAGAAACCCTCCTTAAATCTCAACTTTCGACTACCAGCCATAAATCTCGTTTATCAAATGCCCTTTGTGAAAAAAGAAGAGCGCTTAATTGTTTGGAATGTGCATTTATTTAGTGTACTTTATATCTATATGAAAAACAACTGTACTTCAACTGTAGGCTACACGTGTACTTTATTACTTATAATTGAGAGTACTTAGTCATAATTTTAATTATAGTGTTTTTGATATTGCACATTACAGTTAATATATTTAAATGTTGGCCTACTAAATTGTAGCTTCATTAAAAATTCGTAATTAAAAATATATTCAAATACATGACATAAAATATTTAATAGAAATGAGATGACTAGACTTCAAGTCTGCTATTTGTTCCATAAATATCCATTCATGTTTAGCAACATTGTACAAGCTTACCATTGTGATAAAGAGCTACCAATGGTTTTATATATAATTACTTTGGTTTTAATACAAACACGACAATTAAACTTGTTAATATGCACAAACTATGCTAAATAGGCCTATTCCTGGGGAAATGAAACACTGAAACCATTTTCATATTACCCTACTTCAAAATTAATCTGTTTTCTTTATAAAATGTTCTGGTATTGGACGAACCCAATGCAAGTGTGAACATGAGATGTGTGGGAAGAAAACAGTCTGTATGATACTGGGATTTTTCCTTAAAACAGATAGATTCATTTTAATCATCAGTTCATGAGTATGTCCAGCAGGTAGAGCCGAGGTAAAGAGAGCTGACTGGTCTTTGATCCTCCGGCCTTCAATAACACATGCTGTTCTATGAGAAAATGTATTGAATCTTTAATTATTGGCATTTGACTGTCATTAGCTCGCACTGTAATAGAATTAGAGATCTTGCTTTTGATGCTTTCAAAGGAACATGCCTGATCCCTTTGGAGTAAATGGCCTTTCAACATAAATCTGGCCTTAACCTACAAGTAAAATACACTGAACTGACAAGTGTGACATATCAGAAATATAGTCATGAGTTTTAGCTACTATGGTTATATTATTATTTTATAACCCTAACACTCCTGTTTTGATACATGAGGTGTAAATCTAAAATATCTTTAAATGTCTTGAATGATATTAAATGTTGTTTAAGAGTTTATCATATTTTCTATATATTGTCTTGCCAGGAAATGTATTGTGTAAATTAAAAGTACAAGACAAAATACCTACCTTATAAATTGTTTAAATGAATATAAACAGTATAGACAAAGACTATTCTTGATTCCTTTTGAACCTTCTGGAAGCAAATAGGCAACATAGGAAATCAAATGAATTATTCAGAGCAAACTGACCGGTGAGCATCTCATGCACTCCATCAGATCAGCTGAACAGGAAAAGCATTCTGCTTTGTGTGCAACTTTGGTATGTTATGTAAAATGAATACATTAAACAATATAGCCTTGGCACATTGCATAAACATGAATCATGCTCATAATTGTTCAAATTAATATAATTATTAAACATTTTGAGTATTTTCTAATCAAACGAGACAAATAAAATGTATGTTACCAAATACATTTGTTAGAGAGCCAACATTGTGAAATAGTCTAATCCAATAAGATTAGGCCTAATATCAAATATGCATCTCATTTAACTGAAAACCACAATCTTGTTGCCATACCACACCGAGGAAGGCTTTGAGAACCATATTGGTGTTTTCCTGTGTCGTCAAATTTGTCTCCCACCCCTCTGCTGACTTTGTTGTTCTTGGCAGTTTCTATCAAGCATTGCAAACTGCAGTGATATCCCAGAAGGAGTGCAGCTCTGTACCCACCAAACATACAGCCGGAGGAGCACACAGTATGAAGAAGAACCTGGCATTTGAAATACTTAAGCACCTTTAAACACCAGCTGTTTGAGAGAGAGAGAAGAGAAGAGAAGAGAAGAGAAGAGAAGAGAAGAGAAGAGAAGAGATGTCTGAGACTCTCTATGGGGCGGAGAGCAGATTTCTTCATATGTTCTTGCATTATTAATGCATCTGTTTGTTGCGAGCAATTCAATCCAAGTGCAGACGGCTTTCAGATAGCCATCTTAGAGATTGAATTCTAATGTTTTACAAATAGATCCATGGAAAGAAAAACATTTTAATTAATTTTTATGAGTTGCTTCGTGGTTTAAAATGTAATCTTTAATGCAGAGTTGCTTGTTTATATGAGACGCAAGTGATCGCCTTTGTATCACGATTTTATACCATTTATGTTTGTGCAGTATCTAAAATATATAATTCCGAGAAAATGAGTCGAGCTCTCTTCATAAATTAATTTATTTTGCCTGTAGGGGGCGATATATGTGCGTATTTTCTATATTTTTAACTGCCTTGTTTACTCCATATTGTCTGTTCGTTTTGTATCACTTAAGATGTGCTTTAATGGTTATAGATCTTGAGTAAATACATAACACGTTTTCATTTCCATTTTTTATTTGACATACTGACCTGCTACAATGTATTGCATAGAATATGACAGCAAAACAAAATGCTTTATTATTTACAGACCTCACAAAAATCTGCTGTCAAAACAGATCAAAGGACAGTTTCTGAGGGAAGAAGAAAATGGAGAGTTTAAAGTCAACATTTGAACAAAAAAAACATCAAGCCATTTATTAATTTAAAGATATAGGCCTACTACATTATGTCATTTGCAATTAGGCAAGACAGCGCTTATGTTCATATTTTCATATTGCACTTGGGACAAAGTGACATTTTGAGGTTTCTGATATTACAATTTTATTAGGATAATTAAAATAAAAAAGGTTCTCTTAAAAAATAAATAATTGACAAATTAACAAATGAGTTGATGTTTAAAGCTTGCTGTTTTGTGCTTTACAGCTAATTTGAGAAGGGCAAAGGTGATATAAACTCTTGCTGCTTTTTGTATTCTCTGTGCAACCGGTACATTAAACGTACCATCCATTATTTGAGGAAGCCGTTCACAAGTTTACAACAGTGTAAACCACTTTTCACTGCTGCCCTATGCATTACATGCTCTTAGACTAAAGCATAATGAACATTAGTTTAAAACCACAGGTTCCTGGGGCTGATTATTGTGAAACAAATGTCTTTCAAGAGACTTAATCTCAAGCAGCAGGACACATTTAAATCCGGCAGACAACTGAAAGCTCTCCTCCTTAACCACTTTAGTATAAAAACTGTTAAAAAGCTGCCCATATAACTGCCTGGTCCAAAGGGAAGAGTAAAGGGAACACACTGTAAAGAAGATCCCATCGTTGTCAACCTTTACAAATATTTCCATTGATAAACATCTCATAATTATGCATTATATATGTACACACTAATTATTACTAAGAAGAGGAGGTGAAGTACAAATCACACTTCAAAAAACAAATAAAACCTCCTAAAGACCAAAGTCTACTGATCATATCTCATTCTTAAATAAAAGCAATATATTATCTTATGATCTTCAATAAACAAAAACAAGTAAAATATATAAATACAAATATATATATATACACACACAAACACAATTAAACAGAAAAAGAAACCAACTGATCAAAGCTTAAAAAGCTACACACTCTTTATCCACAGCATTCAGCATTAATAACTGTTAACGGTGCTGTTGTAACACCGATGGTCTCGCCATACAATCTCTCTCTGATTTATGGTTACCATCTTACACGAGCAGGTTTCCTAAAATCTGAGTGTAAAGGTTTTCTCTGTGGTGGTGCATGCGTCTTGGGAGCGGGAAAGGCAGGGTGGGGTGTCTGAGAGCCTGAGTTTAACGGGGTACAAGCGTGTTTTTCCACCAAAACACAAAAAAACCCTTCTCTGCTGCCACCTCCAATGCTGTAGTTAGTATTTTCTTAAATTATATAAAACTTATTTTATTTTAGTTGGAATGTCTAAATTTAACTCAAATTCGGACCATAAATGTCTGAAGTCACTAATGATTAAAGTGAGCTATCCATAGGCAAAGGAAGACATTCCACCATGAGCTAACAGTCCAAACTGAACCGCTTCTACTTGTTATTCATTTCCACAAAGCAGAGAGAGAACAAACCCCCTCCCTTAAACTAAAACGATTGGTCGGGAGGAGATCAAAGCCCCTTGGGGCCTCACTGGGGGCGGGGCTTGTTGCGAGCCAGCTGTTGTCAAACTCTCAATGTAGCATTCACCACTAGCACGGCTCTCCACGTGACAGGAGCGGTTTGCTTTAAACCCCACCCCCCTCCTTAATCTGGCTCTTCCCCTCCCCTGTTTCTGCCCAGTTTTAATGGAGACAGCAGCTTGTGGCTCTTTCGCATTCGATTGCAGCAACTTAATGTTCAGTGGATGTTAATACAGGTCAAAAACCAAGGGCCTCGCTCTGGTCTACCACTGCACACACTTGAGTAGTAACTAATAACTAAGTTGGTGGGAAATGGCTCGTGATGAAGTGAAAAATTAAGCAGGTGAGACATCAGTTCTGCTCCACACGAGTATGCTTGGACATTCAGAAATGGTCAGCTTCCACGATCAGCTTTTTGCAGTGTAGATCACAATGAAGGACAGCAGAGAGGAGATGTGGACCCACATTCGGGTAATGGCTTCTTTAGAGGACAGAGGATCGGGCTAAACGCTCCAAAAAGTGGCAATCAACCCACTTCAGGAACATCATGGACGTAGAGCAGGAAACTCAGGCAAGTCTATGTGCGGGTCCCACAGTGTGCAGTTCATCGTCGGCAGTCTTCATTCTCCGTTGTAGGCACTATGTTCATACGAGGGATTCGACAGTGGCTGTGTGTCTGACAATCATGTACGTGAAAAGTAGAAATAGCATTAAATTCCAAGTGATTAGAAAATATAGATCACTTTTTACGCAAGCAACAGCTCGTTCTGAAACCAGAAACGCTTTGAAAAGAAAGTTTTGAATAGAAAGATCGAGACAAGAGCCTTTCTACAACAGCTATAGCTTTGGACTGAATCCTAAGATTTGAGGAGAGGCCTTCCTGTGAACATAGAGCCATATATAAAAATCAGCAGTTGTGAAAGTTATTGGATAGAAACCATTAAAATAGTAGTAACAACAAGCTCTTGGTATCTTGAGAGGTAGTGTGAGTGCTGCATGGGCATGACAATCCATCTGATAATCATAATTACTGACAGCAAATGTAACGCTTCAGAATACAGTGAAAAATAAATGTCTTTTAGCTCATCAAAAGCTGTACATGTACTCGTCCGTCGTGATCCGCTTTTCTTCAATCTCCTTGTTTTAAATACAACCGAGTCACTATCCAATACAAATAAGCGTAAATGGTAATACTTTGTATTTGTTTGCGAAGTCCCTGCATATTCATCTTACTTTGCTTAAATATGAAGGATGGCAGCGTAAGCTCAACCATCTTTAAAGTCTTAAAAATGTGCATTTATCCTACAGTGAGAGTGTGTCAGGCAGTTTCCTTTTATTATATATAAATATATCAGTCCTTTGTATAAAAAGATCAATTTTTTTTTTTTTTTTTTTTTAAGAAAACATTGTATTATTAATTTCCCATAGAAAATATTGGGATGGCTGAATGAGGACACTATGGTGCGAGCCATGGTTCAGGAGCGCACCAGGATCTCCATGATGTGGTCCAGGTCGTTGATGTCTGAGAGACAGAGCTGTAAGCTGCTGTTGGATGTGTAGCTGGAAAGGGTCTTGAGGCCCTCATCCACCCCGCTGCTTCTCTGAGCAGGAAACGCCAGGACAGAAAAGTCAGAAGAGTCATACATCGACGTGTCAATGTCTTCAAAGATGTCATCCAATGGCAAATCTGTCAAGTAGCTGGTGGAATTAGTGATCTCAAAAGAGCCGAAAAGCAAATCCGACGACCTTGTGTCATTCTCACCAGCGAGGGATGGCAAAAGCGTCTTGTTTTCAGTGCCGGCCAATTGGACCTCCTCATCCTCAGCCGTCGTGAGGGGGAATGAAGGGGACAGTGCTCCGGTTAGGGATGGAGGACAGTCTAAGGGCACAGGTGGCAGGTCAGGGAAGTGGCGTGGGGTAGAGGCGTGAAGGAGCGAGGGGCCGAGCAGGGCTGGTGGCACACAGGTTTCGCCCTCCTGTCTCATCTCTTGCTGAATCTGGCGGAGGGTGTTGGCCAGCAGGACCGAACGGTGCAGGCTGGGTTCAGCTCGCTGCTGGCAGCTTTGTAGCTTGTCTAGACACAAGTCCAGCACCAGCTGCCTCTGCTGAGGATATGGCAAGTCCTGGGCAGGGTCCTCACATGTGCTCAGCTTACGTTTCACCCCACGGCCCAACATGAACCTAGAGATGAGAACAGAAAGGGAAGTTCAGAAAAACAGAACAGGAAAGTTTCTTTCGCTGACCTACCTTGCAGTGAAATTAAATATTACTTAAGGGTGCATGCTATTACTTGTAATTCAAGCTTTTTAAGCTTCATCCAATAATATATTTTGCAAGAACACAGAGGGATGTTATGCACTAACAACAATGTTTTTTTGCAAGTGAGTCACACAGCACAAGCCTCTCTAGACTGCCGAGCTCATCACCGAACAAATCCACAATCAATGCCACAGGTTGATCAATGACAAATAAAAGGGTCCACAATAAATAGAAGGAAAAACCAGCTCAAAACATGCTCCAAGATCTTAAAATTAAATAATGTTGATTTCATAACATCTTGAAAACATTTTCAAGAAAGGTAACATTTACGGACTTAAGTGGTGTAAGCTAAGTAAAGTTATATTTATAATAAACATTTTCCTTACACATTAAATAGACCTTAGTCAGGGTAGCACCATATTTAATTTGACAGGAATGATAAAAAGGGTGTGTAAAAATGGATTATAATTTTGTTTAACAACATGCCAGTTGTTTTGCTGACAACACATCTTTGCAAAAAACCTTCAGCAGACAAAACGCCATAGAATGTTTTTTTTTGTAAATTGCATTGATCTACATGGTGCATGTGCATGCACTGTAAATAATTTAAGTATATCCCTCACAGCCTCATTTTCACACATGTACAAATTCAATAAGGGGTATTCATTGTAATCACAATTTTTAAATAGTTTATTGCAAAAAAAAGTATTTTTTCCATAAATCATGAATTCATAGGCTAAATAAAACAAAAATAATA
This sequence comes from Ptychobarbus kaznakovi, assembly GCA_027422405.1. Lineage (NCBI taxonomy): Eukaryota > Metazoa > Chordata > Actinopteri > Cypriniformes > Cyprinidae > Ptychobarbus > Ptychobarbus kaznakovi. The sequence goes on along the minus strand of CM049794.1, from coordinate 40,047,431 downwards.
TGCTTTTGAAAAGTCTCAGCATCACATTTTACAAAATGAACTAACCTTCCTTGGTCATAACAAAAGGTTGAATTATCTGATATTTTAAGACTGTGTTAATACTTGACATGTTTCTGCATGTTGGCTGGATCACATGAGAATGCATCCATGTTCTACTGATTCCTGTAAAGTTCACTGTGCGGTCGGCTCCAGTTATTACCTTTGCATAGAATAAACCAATTGCAAATTTAACAGCACCATGACCACCGCCTGTGCACACAGAGACTATTGCTGAACTCTGTTCTTGACAAACACTTTCGACTTGAAATTTGACTGTTATCTGATACATGACTGATAATGTGAAGCTTTAACCTGACACAGCTCTTTCTCCTCCTCCTCCCTGAGAGGTGGATGCATTAGCTCAAGCTCCTCCTGGCTGCGACTGCAGTACACTTGAGAATAAGCTCATGCTTCGTTAGCGCTCCCTTCTCACAGCGGAGGAGGATATGCAGCACAGGAGCGCAATGCTTACTGCTGCCGCTTCTATCCCGAGAGCGATTCTTAAAAGCAAAGACCTCCTTCAAGGTACTCTTAAAAATAAAGATTTCCAAAAGGGGGTTTTCGCAGCAATGCAATTGAAGAACCTTTTGGTGAACAGTTTTTAAAAAAACGTTTTTTTTTTTCTTAGTGTGAAGAACAATTTTAATAATCTAGAGAACGCTTTCCACTATAAAGAGCCTTTTATGCAACGGAAATGTTCTTTATGGAACTATAGATTATTAACTGTTATTTTTGAGAGCGTATTGTGAGTGCAATGGCTTTTACCTGTCAAATCTAACCCGTAAAAGGAAGTAACCATTTTTGAGCACTGAAAAATAGTTTTCTAAAGTATGCAATCCCATATTCAAAGCTACTATTTCAAGCCACAAATTTTGTTTTGACCATACATTTTACGCACAAACAAAGGTGAAATGTGGCTTTAGGGCGCACGATTTGAATCCAGACCATAACTGCGCTGTCAGATAGCAGTCTCAGATCTGGAGAGCTGGAGTTTGAGTGGAAAGGGCTGTAAATGTGAGAGACCGTCTATCCACCTCTGCGCTCTCTGTGGTGTAGGCGCCCCCCCTCCCTACATCCATCACTCTGAACGAAGGCAGACATCCCCCGCAGGTCTGGTCACTGACTGCTCTTCTCTACTGCAGGCTGCACAGGAAGCTACAGGAGCCAAGAAGAGCCTCTAATGTTCAGAAGTGAGACGGATGCATTAGATTGTGTAGTCTCAATGTGCAGTGTGTTAAGTCTTCGTTTAAGGCAATAGATACCACATCCAGTCATGAACCTCGACTAAAGCATGAACGGAAGAATATCTTTAAAAGAACAACTAACACCATTTGCATCAAAACAAGTTTGATTAAACAATTTTAATGCCCAGAAATAGCCTGAACGTGTGTGTGTGTGTGTGTGTGCACGCATGCAGCGTTCAAGTGTGTCACGCCGGGGCTAGCGCTTATATAACTATGCACGCTAGCAGAGCACTCAGGGCTCATTCCTGCTCAGCCCTATAGGTGCCATTCCCACAAAGCAGTCACAAGGCTTATTTTGTATTCCTGCAGATTTCACAGCTGAATTCCGGCAGGAGCACACGTACGCATGGAAGAGGGTCTGCAGCTTGTCTCTGTCAGCAACAGAAAGCTATAAATGGAATGCGAGTGAGCAAACCACCACGACTATGGAAAAACAATATCATCAAGAAAATGATGTGGAAGAGTTCAAATAACATATGGCTTATTATGCTTATGACATCAAACAAGTGTTAAAGCTTGAGAAAAAGGTCACTGACTGATTTGTGCATTCAAATGTGCATTATTAAAGCTTTTTTTAACAACTTCAAATTTGACTTGGTCACTATAAAGTCTCGCAGCTTTAAAGCAGCAAGGCATGATTTAAATTGGCCCCCTCTGGTTAGACTGGCCTCTGTGGTCTGCTTGCCATGGCAACAGCGGTGGACGAGAGGCTGGCGCTTGAGTGGCACACAGAGTCTGCTGCTCAAAGACAATAAGCACAACAACAGAGACGACCATCAAAGTGGGAGAACACAATGGCAGTAGAGCATGCTGCGTTGCATCACTTCAGGTCTGCACATATACATGATGGTACTTCAGTTTGTTTTTTACCTGGTGACTCCGAAGTGAGGCCGACCATGGAAAGTCCCATTATGGCAAAACAATGATACTGAATTTGTATAAGCAAAACAAATTCTCTTAACCTGTCCAATAACCAATGTGTAGAACTGATTTGTTAATAATTTTGACATAACTGCTGTTTGACACAATAATAACTACTTAGACTTAACAATGATTAATTTAATGTTTTATTTGCTAAATTAAATCATATAATTGTTTCTTACTTATTTTGACTCCAAAACTACTGCTCGTTTTGCTCCATCACAAAATGCATTTCATAACATTTTTGCTTTTAATATCCAACTGTAAGGTGAAGGAAGATTCAACATTAAAATACAACTTTAGATTGTACTACGCATTAATACAACATTAGATTTCAAAGTTAGAATTATGACCAAGATGTTTTTTCCTACATCTGTAGGCATTTTAATACATTCAGTGACAGAAAATTACAGATTTAGTTTGACTTTAAATTGAGTATTTAAGTTAAATTATGTTTTGAATACTAACTTTTGTCATTAAACCTTTAGACATTTGAAAGCTTTTTGTTATTTTAGCAAGTGGAAGTTTTTATTTTGTGAAAAAAAAAAACCTGTACATTATGGAACATGTTGATATTTTTTAACTCCGCATCAAATTATGTAACATTAGGCCTTTTTTGATAATCAGCAGACATTCTTTAAGATGCAGTGCTTTGTAATAATAATAATAATGAATGAGTGAATTAATACATTTGATAAGTACAACTTATCATATTTTTTATTAATAATGTGTAGTGTAGTATCAATACACAAAAAACTGTTACACTTCTAGAATGAAGGTAAAAAAAAAAAGTTGACATTAAGTGTTTTACAGAGCGTCAAGTTATCATTCATACTGCCTGTGCAACACAGATACGAGGCTGAACAACTGAGAAGACTTTATACTGCTGCTTTCACTTACAGCAGCACAGCACCAAGAGATGCATCAGTTTCACTAAAGGTAGAGAGATAAGGACTTCATTTCCATCACCGTGTTGTTAGTACATTAAATAATTATGAATAGAAGAACACAAAGTGACAGACAGCACTGAAATTATCTTTAGTCACACTCTGAGGACAAGATAAGAGTTACTTCAACTCATAGGCTGGCTTAAAGGGATAGTTCACCCAAAAATTTAAATTTGATGTTTATCTACTTTTTAGTACCACCTCGGCCGAGGTTCCAAGCGATCCGTACCGTTACCAAAACGTGACGTGTAAACTCTACTGATCACTGATTGGCCGGAGAAAATCATCATTACTGTGTCACTGAACTTGCGACATGAGACCCAACATAGAGACGCTAGATTTAAATCAGCACAGCCAGCGAAGGATCGGACGCAACTTTTGTTTGAACGAACGCACCTTTTTGTATCAACAAAAAAATAGCCGTTTTGTTGTCTGTTGAGGAAGTAGACGTCCTCTCGTTGATAGCCGAGGAACGGATCCAGCGAGAGCTTGATGGGCGACGCGGAATGAAAAAGCCTTATGTTCAGATTGTTTACACTTTGAATATTTTTAGAGTATGTTTTCTGTTTATATTTTTACCTTTGTAACTGTGTTTTGCTTCAATTAAAAACAAACTGATCGAATAAGTGTACCTCCAGACTATATTAAAAATGTATTATTGTATGAGCACATAATGAACCTCTTGAAAAAGACAAATGATTAATGCCATGATGATACAAACCAACACATAAATAAAAAAAACAAGGGATACATTGTCAATTTTGAAATATTCAAAAGTTTATTGATAATTTCACTTTACAGAACATTCTACATGAATAGTTAACCATTCAAGTAATGCAGCACACCTGCCCTCCTCCCCTACAGTCTGTGGCACTGCCACCACAGTCTCTGCTGCTGGGGGTAAATCTCAAGCATTCTCATAGGCCTCTCCGTTGCTGTTAAAAACATCCACATGCCGAGAATGAAGAACACTATTCCGTCGATATGCTCCTTTGTTGTGTGTTTGTTTGTGGCGCGTTCACGATGATGTCACGGCAGTAGAGGTGGCACAACTATAACGACACGTGAATAATCCCCCCACTCTAAAGCGGTACTAAACTGCAGTGGAAATGCAAACCGACCCGAACTGAGCCGTGCCATAATGAGATGAGCCGTACCACGCAGTGGAAAAGAGCATGTTTCTTCAGTAGAACCGGGTGTGTCTTACTCGTCCTTAAAAGTGAAGCTGCGGGCTCTTTGATTGCCCCCTGGTGGCAGGCTGCAGTACAGGTCATAAACCCCACCCTCTCCATGTAAACGAATGTGACTTCAGTCAAAATAAAAAAATACATTACACTTCCAATACAATTTTACGAAATATGGTTTTGGTCATTTAAGGTAGTTGTCATCACGCTGATATATGTTCAATTGTTCGTTTTTGTGATAAGTTTGATTTTAGCTAATAATTTGATGCTATAAAAACGGGGCGTGCCTATGAATTGAACACATACAAATATTTTTTTTACTCAAACAGTTGCAGTCTTTCAGTCATATATATGGCAGTCAATGGGCACCAGAGCTTTGAGAGTAAAAAAAAAAAAAAACATACACAGACAAATCCAAATTAAACCCTAAATGATCGGCCTCTGCAAGAAACTGAACAGTATTTATATATTTTTTTACCTCTGATACACCGCAATGTCCGACCGTCACAATATCCGGCGTGTGACAGGCAGGGTGTAATTTAGTTTTGTCGTGTATGTTTTTTTTTTACTCTCAAAGCTCTGGTGCCCATTGACTGCCATTATATGACTGAAAGACTGCAACGGTTTGAGTAAAAATCTTTGTTTGTGTTCTACTAAAGAAAAAAAATCACCTACATCTTGGATACCCTGGGGGTAAGCAGATAAAAATCACATTTAGATTTTTTTGGGTGAACTATACCTTTAAGTTACTATACTTCCTGCATGAGAGCAAACCGAACTGACATGGTTTAATCACTTTTCCATCTTTTTCTCTTCCGGTTTCCCTCCCACTGCCCCAAAGGAGGCAGTCACGATAAAGAGAGCAGGAAAGAGAGAGTGTGTACATAAGTCAGAGCAAGCAGGAGCATCAAGAATGGTTAGTCTGCGAGAGAAAGTGGGAGGAGAATGAGAGATTGAGTTGAGGAGTGTAAGGAGGCAGCACAGGGGATTGACTGCGAGAAGGAGGGACGGAGTAGGTGGCAAATGCCATTGACAAGCTGACTAAGTCTTGAATAATGAACCACTGGGTAGACAGGCCGGATGCCTTAGTTTGGGCAGCTTTGTAACTGGGCGGCTCCAACTGACTGACGACGTGACTCAGGGTGTTAGTCACGCTGACAGACGTGAACACACGCTCATATGAAGCCCGCTTGTTTTATCAGTAGTATAAGATTCAGATGGATTTTATTCATTTAATCTGAATACTTGCCTACTAAGAAATTATTAGCAAGTAATAATTAGCAAGTAATACATGACTGAGGTGCAATTTGCTGACAACCCTGCTTTACATTCGATTACACACCTCTAATAAGCCATTAACTTTTTAAGAAGGAAAAAAAGGTTAACCTTTTTGCAAGGTAACTGACTATTTGACAGCCACGAGAGAGCAGAACCTAGTTTAAAGGCACAACTTAGTTAAAAGACAGTAATCATCAGAAGTCAAAAACATATTACAAACCTGTACATTTCTTTAAAAACCTTAAGGTGACACTTGTTATTGTATTAGTGAATTATCCACAAAATACCCAGAAGTGACCATACTACACTTCGACTGTTACTATGTAATAATAATCACAACCAAATAAAGTTAGTCATTTTTTAAACTCCACATACCAGCTACTTTCAAGAAAAACGATTGCTTTCGCTTTCCGAAAGGCAGCTGAAACTGCTCGTAACTTTAAATCACTCTGTGAGTTTTCCGCGTATGAATATACATACTATGAAACACATACTCAAAGATTCATGCAAAATTACACATCATTCATTCGAATTATGAACTTTAGTCAAACTGAAACCTGCGTTCATGCACTCTTGGCTTTCACTATTGCTTTAGTTAGACATGTTTGCGAAAAGACGATTGGAATATTGTGAAGATATACTATTTTATTCTTTAATAACAGCTAGAAAACCGTCCAGTCACGTATTACGACTGAATGTTAGTCGGGTCCAAACATCAGTGTGGCAAAATCGACCCCGTTACGCAACCGAGACCACGTACGACGTACAGAAGAAAACGCGAGATACCAAAGTTTCTGCGTTTACAGGTTCACACATACAATGATCCAGAAATAAAAACTAGTATACATTCTTTTTTTGCTAGGACTGCTCCAGTTGTAAATAAACTAGTGTGGACTGAGTAACAGCTACACACGCTCAAGTATCGTCAACATAATCTCTAGTTGTTACGTAAAGCGGGACAGTAGTGAACAGTGTTTATATATAAAACAATGTCCAAAAACAGAATGATAAAGGTCTTCTACCAGGCTCAAACAAGATCCAGAAAACAGTTTGTGACTAAAAGTCGTTAACGTTACCTTGATGAGTTAAGGGCACCATCTCCTCCGGCGGGCTTAACTTCCTTCTCCACAACAGCGGACTCCACATCCAGTCGACACATAGAGACAGTGCGAACTCCGTTTTTTCTTTTCATTGACGCCTCGAACGCTGTGGTGTCCCTTTGACCCATACCATTATGTTTGGCTCAACCAGTTGCTTCGTTGTTTAGCGTTTATTACAACCAACTACTCTCGCAGACGTGCTCGCGCACCGCTAGCCTCCGCGGCTAAGCTCACAGTGATGCGCAATGAATTAGCCAGTTATATCTAATTCGTACTTGGTTAAGTGCTGGCTCTGTCTACATGGAACTACGGAATTAATTTACCCAAGATCATGGAATGACCGCTACATTCTCTTAACTGATAAAAATAAGATGTAACGTTACGGTTGTTTAAATCGGTCGCCGAACTTCGCGTTGAGATTCTGGTCCAAATTCTAAACATTATTTTTGCGTAAAACTACGCGACCGATCGCGTCTCTAAGCAGGCACGAGCAGAGAACTCTCGCTACACTTCTTATTTTTCTAGTTTTACGGCGGATCGCAGTCGCAGACTTATAAGTTCCTTACCCTCTCGCTACACTGTAGAATCAATGGGAAAATAACTCAGCTGATTGAGGGTCGTCAGGTGGGAAGGCTGTGATTGGTCGAACGCGAACTCAGACCCACCTAGTAACTGCCCCTGATTGGTGGAACGCGTCTTCTGCTCCCTCCTCTCTGGTCTATCTCATTCGTCCCCTTACATGCCCACAGACCGAAAACGTGACCGTTTGGAGCACCGGCTACCGGACTACGGCACAAACTGCGTTGTAAATGTCACGTTTGTGGCTTTTCTTTTTTAAGAAAACTAACAAGCATCTGAATATTATAGATGCTAGTTACATTTAACGTTATTGTTAGATTTACTGAATAATTTCTATAAACTATGCTTTGCAAAGCTGCTTTTTAGTAGCGTTTGATGTAGTAGGAAATAAAACCTCCTCACAACTATGTGGCTTGTACAATACAACATTTTCTGACATAACGTTACATCTAATAATATCTGCGCGCAAGCGGAGGGATTTAAACATTGACGTTCATTTGAGTCACATGCTGACGTCACTTCCGTTAGAATTCGCAACGTAAAGAATGAAACCGTGACGTTAATTTAAGGAATGGAGATCTTACTCTACGTTTACTCTCTGGTATCATTTTAAGTTTTGCGCATGTTTTCCCCTGGCATTAATAATAATTAATTGTTTTTCTTGCTTTGAAACAATATAGCATGAGCATTTAACTGTTACAGAGACTGAAGACCAAGTTTGATGACCGCTGATCTCCTTAATAGTTGATTGCAGGAGTAAAAAACAAATTTTCATAAGTTGTACCTTTTATTAAAAAATGTTAAAAAAGCTACAATGCTCATATAAAATGTTTATACTCTATACTAGTTTAAGATCATACAATAAACAACATCCTCTTAGAATTTAAGTGTGAGAATGCAGAAGAAAACAATCATCAAAGTGTAATAACCTATAATTTGCACAAACATAGTTTATGCAAAAATGTAGACAAAACCAAATAATATATATGTAACAACTGGGGAAAAATGTTGAGCAAAATAAAACTCTCTTGTTGACTGATTTTTAAGTATAAAATAAGAATACTGTACTAAATGCATTTGAAACACTTCATATGTATAAAGTGTGTTATGACACTCAATGCATAGAACTGGACAAATGCCTTCTCATTACGAGGGGTCCAGAGGACTAATAGACTTATATACTTAAGCCAATCACCAATATTAAAACAGTTAACTTATTTAAAATCAATACTTAAACCAATAATTGGTGCAAAACAACTCAAAGCACTAATTATGTGACCGATTTGCTATGTGCAAAAGGCTTTTGTGAATCAGGCCTATTAAGTCCTCTAGAGTTAAAAATCCACCCCGAGTTTGACCACAGCCAACACGCACCATTTGCAGTAAATAAATTAAATAAATTAAGTCCCAATATAAAATGGGTTGGCCCCATTAGATTTCATTTGTTGATAAGACCTAAACAAAACCTACGGCTGAGCTGATTGACAGCCAACTGCAATCAAACCTTGAGGAAAAAAAAAAATACTTTGTGCAAATGAGCACATAAATGTAAAACATGCATCATTGTATGAATACTTGGTGCCTTTTGTATATTGTAGTACTGAATTAAGTTCCTTCAGTTTAAGGATTTTGAAAAACAGAAAACTTGAGTTGTTGCACATAAGAATCTAATCTCTTCGGTTAAAATCAATTTGTAGAACATGTACATAATGTACAGAAACATATTACAAGAAGAATCTATTGTAAAAAATATATAATTTATATACACATTTAGACAATCTTTTGTCTCATGAAAATATCCCAAGCTTTACAACTTTTGTATACATCTTGTTCTGCTCTCCGTAGTGTCACGAGTATAACAAATAAATTAAATAAAAACATACAAAGGGTCTGCAAATAAGATGACTATGGTCAGCTCATAAAATCAAGGCCATCCTTCAAAAGACATCAACTCTTTTCCCTGAAAGGACTCCAGACTTTACTTGCTTTCCATAAGGAACAGAAAAGCCAGTAACTTTAAGACAAGCGTGTAAGTCTCTGAATGAGGTCGAATCTAAGAACCCACAATGATTTCCATGATGTGATCCAGTTCATTGAGATCAGAACGACAGTTCGGGGTGGACACTATGGAAGGGGAACTGTGCGAAGGTGCCAAACTGTCAAAGAGTTCATAAGGGCCCATCTTGGGTGCGCTCTGCATGCCAGTCAGCATGCTGTCCAGATCATAGTAGGAGGTGTCTACATCAGAGAACAGCTCCTCGAGAGCAGAGTCTGGACCAGGGGAACCGTTTTTTATTTCAAATGTTCCAAAAACTTGTCCAATGGTCTTTGGACTCTCTGTAGAAGCCCCATCCTCTGTGTCTATTTCATCTTCTCCTGAAAGTCTAGAGTCTTCAAGGGCCTCTTCATCCCTCTCTACACCACTGAGCTCACTCTTCTCCCAGCACTGGCCCATACGCCCTGCCAGGCACACATTAGAGACAGTATCGCTAACTGAAACTGAGCACAGCGTCTCGTCAGCTACCACCTCTTCTTCACGGCAACCTTCGTAGCTGATGACAGAAAAAAGTTTAGGTTCTGCATCCTGCTCTCGCGACCTGCAAAGGACCTCAGTGGCCACCAAGCGCTCGGAGGGACTCTGACCTGGACCGCAGAACGCTTCAGTGACCATATGCCAGCTGCCATCTTGGGTCATCTCCTCCTGAATCTGCCTGACTGTGTTGGCAATGAGAACCGAGCGGCAGAGGTTGGGCTCCACCAGCATGTGGCATAACTGCAGCTTAATGAGGGACATGTTCAGCAGCGACTGCCGTTGCAAACTGTACGAAGATGCCACCCTGGCACCTATCAGGCTTTCTTCTGATTTATCTTCATCACCATTGGAAAACTTACGCTTGGTGCCCTTGGAGAACATGTTTAGCCTACAGAAAAGAAAAAAGGCATAGCAGTGGTCAGTTCACATTCACCCAGTTCTGTTCAAAGTTAATCCTGACCCTGTTTCTTAGATCTGTAAAAGTTATCTTTACATATATTAAAAGTGATAATTGTTGCAATATCGGAACTAGAATTTAAAACCAATAGAAATGTCAATGACAAAGAATACATTTAAGGAAAATAATTATATGAAAGTACATTTCAGTGCATTCAGCCAAACAAAAACAACGAATTCAGAGTTAAGATTATTTTAGAACATTTAAACTGTATAAAAATGTGTACCATGAATGTCTATGTATATATATAATAAAATGTATAATTAACTATGATGATTACTATGACATTTTAAATACTATAATGGACCTTGGTAATAGTTTAATATGATTGACTATGGATCAAAAAATGCTTTAGTCTAACTGATAATTATTTCAGCAGGAACAAACTCATACGCTTCAGAACATCAGAATATTTTTGAGGCCAAAAGATCACATCTTATATTCATGGTCAATCCACAACCACCTAAAGTATGCATAAATGCATTTTAAATGTAAATCTTTGCATATGATGGGAATTTGAAGATTATTAAAGTAATCTATTTTAACTCACACTATATCAAATGACTGATTTAGCTAATAAAATGTTGGAATTGTGCTTCAAGCCTTTGAATACAGATAAAAATGGAGGTGAAAGTAGATACCCCAAACAGAAAGTCTAATGTGGAGAGCCACAGTACTGAGACGAGGACTCCCTGTCTCCGTGGCCAGCCAACCAGGGTTACAGGAGCCTAAAAGTAACAAACATGCATCCAGTATAGGAAAAACACATGACACCAACCAGCATGACAAAGCACATTATCTGTCATCACATTAGCTCTTGACCGACTGAGTGTTTGTGAGCGTGTATGCGACTGTGTGTGTGTATGTATGTTGGGAGGAGTAGGGAGGGGGCACAGGGACCTCTGATCAGCTACATATACTGGTGGGTAGGTGAAAGGTGGGGAAGACATAAGACGATAGCTAAACAATGGTAATGAGTTACATTTTACACATCAAACTCTATGCAAAACAAGCAAACCAACAAATCTATTGAGTGCAAGCACACAAAAAACCACCACATGTATTGCAAAGTCATTTCATGTTAAGAGGGATGACTTAACATAATGGAGATGATTTGCTTGACAGTTAACCAAGATCACACACAAGAAATTTAAACCCATAACCACACTGTTAACCAGATATTAAGGGCATGGTGGTGTGCCTACCTGAAGCATGGGTGACATCCCAGCACTGTTGAAAAAGAGACCAGAGTGCAAGCTGACACACATCTGCTACAACTACAACCAACATTTCGTACACCAGCACTGCATTCAGTTAATGATAGAGTGCCACAAGTAATGAGTCCTAAAACCGGGAAACGAGTTAGGATTTAGAACCCACCGAAGTCAGTGGATTTTTTAAATAAATACCTGAAATAAACTGTGGTTAACACAAGCTCTATATATTTCACATTTTATTTTGCAACATAAAATCCCACTCATTTTTTTTATCTTGAAAAAGCTCTAAATGGAACTTCAGAGGAAGTCGGGGACATTAACGGCATTAAGGCGAATATCTACTCACAAGGCTACTTTTACAGACTTGTTGTGTTTTACTTGTGCTCTTGAAAAATACTCTTAACTTTCCAAATTGTTGCCTTTAAACATTAAAAGATTTGGCAGAAACTCGCTGGTGGTTACAGTGAAGTCCTGCGGCCATGGTGCAGTTTGTTTATGTAGGTTTTTTATTTCTGCAAAGTTGTTCATTTGTGATTATTATTAAAGATTATAATAACGAGCAAAACATGAGAATCATAAACTTTCATTGTTCGTATAGCTTATTTTTTTGCAAGTACCCAGAAATCTTTTTTTTTTCAAGGGAACAAGTATGATGCTAACTTCTAGATTGGCCAACAAAAACATGTCATTCCTGTAGCACTCTATATCGAGAGAGATTTTTGGGAGATCTCCATGTGCTCTTAAGTATAACAGTTTGAATTTGATGAAACTGGAATACTACAGTGCAAGTGGTGCCACAGAACTAATCAAAAGAAATTAATGAAGAAAAAAATCAGTAAACAGTTCTTCCAGTAGCTGGAGTCTAAACTAAACCAAACTTACAGCGAAGGGGGCAGTGGATAATTGCTCCACAGTGAACGTACCATACAGGCTCCACCCAGACAGACTCCCTTCCCCTCCCCCATCGCACTGACGTGGTCAAAAAGTGCACTACTGGGTAAGTAACAAAATAAATAAAAACCAGTGAAATAAACACCCAAACTCTTTATTCGAAGGTTCGATGGACAATAGTCCACTAGATAAATATAAAAAGGAAGTTACTCACATACTCCCTGACATGCGAGACGGGAAAACAAAGGTATAAACCTCTCTGCTGAGACGACAAAGATGGAAGCCATTTTGATTTTTCAAACGGGTCCGCTGGCTAGTCAACTTCGCCAACCCAAACAGCATCTTCAACTTTTCCGAACGCTTACCGTGTCGAAAAATACACGTGAGAGGAAAATATATTTTGGAAACACACACATGACATGTAAAGGGCAAATAACAGGGGCGGCTAAACATGGACCGCACGGTCACTTCCGCAAACATGCCGCTTTTCGAAATCGACCGCGCTGCGATTTAACCATCGCGGATCGAGATCATCTTAAACGGCGCGACTACACAATATAGCTTGTATTTAAATCACACATGCCAGTACGCTTATACTTACCTCGTGTTATTTGTGTTCTTTGGTGGCGAGCGTCATAAGCGTCTGTAGGCCGGGTTTAATACTGAAGCTGCAGCTCCTTTGGCCTCTCCAGCACAGATTGCAGTGTGAGCAGACGGTAAGCATCGAGAGGCAGCCAGCTGCAGCAGTGAAAGGGCCGATGGGGGCGGACGCTTGCTTCTTGATCGACAGCAGGAACGGGGAGCCCCGAACAAAAGCGTCTGTGATGATTCTACCCTGGGCCCCAACTTCAACAATGCACATCTTGTTTTGGAGGCATCTTAAAAAGCAAATCGACACGCACGAATTTATGATTTCTCAAAGTAGCTACACACAGAGTTATTTAGCGGTCCAATTTCTCAGCCATTCCCACAGTCCAAAGAAGAGTTTAATGGATATGGACAACAAGCAGAAAGTCATTAATATTTGAAAGATTCACGTTTTATTCAAAGTGTGTTATACTGATGGCAGTGGCGGCTCGTGGGTTTTAAAATGGAGGATGCAGCACACTAATTGTATTGGTCTGGGGATCCCTGCCGATTAATATTATTAACCTATTTGCTTAACCACTTTCAAATGGCCTTTTGGTTGCTTTTAGTTAGAAAACGTAAAGAAAATGACTCCCACAGCAAGATAATATAATTTCACTTAACGTTGCCTGGCCTATCACCTGAAGCAAATATCCATCCCTTCTTAAAAGTCTGTGTTAAAAGAGAGCTGCCTGTGGTGCCTTTTAATTAAGCCGACTGCTGTAGCCTATATCCAGCTTAGATAATTAATCTGTATATACACTTAATTTGTAAATACACTGTTTAAATGACAGCTTGGTAAATCTGTTGGCGATCAAATGTTCAATATCGCTACTCATCATAAGTAACTTCGTAGAAGTTCGTACATTATCAATGTAGCGGGAGACGTTCAAACTTATTTCACGTAATTTACGTCTCTATAATGATTGGTTGATATACCAGAAGAGAGGCTGCTCTCCCTTGTGATGTTTCTTTTCTCAACACTCCTCAGTGCTGAAAGTGAACGCTCGATGCTGATAGGCTAGCGCTCCTCCGGCCTCCCCCTCCCATGCTCTATCACTTAGCGGTTGTAATTACATCCGCAGATTCGGCACATTCGCGTTTCGCGATAGAAAAGCGGCACTTTTAACTTCTGTAGCATGTTATGATATTACAACTGTGAAATTACAAACAAAAAATACACATTTTGAGACATGAACTTTAATTAATAGTGAATTTTATTAACATTAAATCGTCCTCCTCCCAGTTTCACCTGAACAATTTAGGGACCCGACCAGCCGCCACTGAGTGTCAGATATTAACGTTGTTATTGAGTGGGAGTGTTTTTTGCACCTTGATTTTTCTGGGGCATTTTTACATTTATGACTCTGTTTTCATTTTATGTTATGTAACTATGAGCACAGTATGTTAATTGTGTTAATTCAAACCTTGACATGGCTTCTGTATGCTGGGGTGTGATGTTGGAGGAAATACGAACTTTTGTATTTTTCAAATCAATTAAAAAGATTACAGTTTAAATAAATTGTGAATTTGAATTCTTGAAAAATAAAACAATCAAACGTTTTCTGGGGATGTGAGATGGGAGTTTCTACGTGGAGTTGGTATCCCGTACTTGTGTTTTAAATGGGTTCAAGTCCTTCCTATCAGTTGGACTTTTTTCACCAGTTTGGGGAATTTTTGTTTCTCCTCTGACCCTAAACTGTCCTCTGGGCTCCATTTTGCTGACAACACGCAATAGTACAGGCCACTCAAATCAAATGACATTCACTTAAATGTCTCACTTATTAGACCTACCTAGAAAACATTAAATCATGGTGGGAGAGAATTCATCTCCAGATTATAAGACTTAACAAGGTTGTCAGTGAATCTACAAGCATGTAATTTAATCTGATTATTTGACACTAAAAATCTGTTTTGCACTTTGAAAGAGGAAGAATGTTGATTGTCACATGAAACTGAATCAATATTCATTGTACTCTGTCCAGTGCCTCCCTCTAGTGGCTAAACTAAAATACACTATACTGAAAAAGGACACGCGCTCAGATCTTCGCGTTTACTCATTAGCCCCGAATCTTATTTTATGCTTTTAACTGCACTAGGTGTTTTTCTTTCTTCGTTTTTATGTGTGCACTTGAAACTGTTCCTCAATATTTGATACACAATTAAATTACGACGAGCACGTACTTCGAACAAACATTTCAAGCCATAAAAAGGTCAAAATTCCGCAGACGTTTCCTGTCACGTTATGACGCATGTCGACGCATAACGAATTGTCATCAGGTAAATATATATATTTTTTCAGGTCTGTATTTAAACTGTATTTACGTGTTGTTTATATATTTCAGAATTATTATTAGCCTATTCTTTTTTGCTTTGAATAGTCTTAGACCAATTCTTTACTACTTTCACTTTCACTCTCTTTTTAGGTTACACAACGCATAGCTTTCTAACCAGAGTGGGTCTTTTGATAAACAGCCTTTTGTGGAACGACAACATCAGAACAAATCTTTTGTAGTTTTTTTAACACGTTTTGGCAGCAAAATGGCAGAGTCTATACTCGGAGATCACGACCAGTACAGCTGCTCAATATGTTTGGACTTGTTGAGGGATCCCGTGACAATTCCGTGCGGACATAGTTACTGCATGGGCTGTATCAATGAGTGCTGGAATACAAATGATCAGAAAGGGACCTATAGATGTCCACAATGCAGACACCCCTTCAATTCAAAGCCTCCACTCAACAGAAGTACAGTGCTTGCTGAAATAATGGAGAAACTGAGGAGTACAGAGTCTGCTCAAAGTCTTGCTGGACCTGGAGAGATTGCGTGTGATTTCTGTTCTGGAGAGATGATCAAAGCTGTCAAGTCTTGTCTGGAGTGTCGAGCCTCTTACTGCGAAACACATGTACAGCCCCACTATAATATTCCTGCCCTGAAGAAACACAAGCTGGTGAACGCTGCAGTCATTCCAGTATGCCCCAAACACGACAAGCTCCTTGAGGTTTACTGTCGAACGGACCAGAAATGTGTCTGCATGCACTGCTTATTGGATGACCACAAGGGCCATGACACTGTACCGTCTACAGTAGAGCGCAATGAGAAACAGGTGAAGATGTCCATCAGTTTTTTTCTTTTTCTTTAATGACTGGTAAGGGCTGTCAGTAGTTTAAAACAGGGGTCACCAGACTTGGTCTTGGAGGGCCAGTGTCCTGCAGACTTTAGCTCCAACTTGCCTCAACACACCTGCCTGAAAGTTTCAAGTATACCTAGCAAGACCTTTATTAGCTGATTCAGGTGTGTTTGAGTAGGGTTTGAGCTAAACTCTGCAGGGCACTGGCCCTCCAGGACTAAGTTTGGTGACCCCTGGGTTAAAAAATGTGATTGCAATTAATCACACCTTTTTTTGCGTTTAATTGCTATTAATCACACTCTTATCAAGAAAATAAGCATAGGCCAATTGTTTAGCACAATAATTTTGTCACCCCTCGTTATATCCAGCAAAGTAAGCAACTGGACTGAAGGGTGATTCACACAAAATTGTAATTTCTGTAAGCTTTTTGGAAGTAAATGTAGGTGTCTTTACAAAAAAGGACACTTAAAGACTTTAAAAGGACACCAAATTACCAAGTGATATAAGGAGGCTTCTAATTCATAAATGTATGCATACCAAAGCACACATGAGAACATTATAGACATTCACAGTGTAGGCCATGCGTACAGTGCAACAGCAAAGTGCTGTTCACATTTTGGATGAGTCCAATTGCGATCCCAAACAGGACCACATGGAGATGCCAAAAAAAAAACTAACTGACTTGACCTGACTGTATATATCTAGTACATGGATCGTTCAGAATGACTAAACACAGCAACATACACATGACCAATCAAAACATAATCCTGAATGTGTGTGGAAACAATGTGAATGTACTCAAATGTGTTTGCACGTCAATATATCGGACTTGTGTCCGTGCTTACAATACAGCACCCGGTACGTCATCACAATCGTCCTTACCTTGATTACAATCTTCATTCTGCAAACCTTTACTAGTGAGATGCTGGTCTGCTTTATCCAGCCAAGACGTTTGCGTATCATTTGGCCATACAGCGGTGGGATGTTTGATGTTCAGTTCAGTTTCTGTTTCACAAGGAGTGTGAAATTCTGTAATGATGTAATGTTATGTGCTTTAGTCATTTATTTGTATTTAATTATTTTACCACATAAGTTACTTTATTGCTTTAGCGCATTGCATAACGCATTAATTAGACAGCCCTACTCATAACATAAAGTAGTTACAAAATACGATTGACAAATGATTTCAGTAAGATTTAACAGACTGTGACTTGTGATTTGCCCTTAGAATAAAACTCACACACTCTGAGACAAAAGTCAAGCAGACAATCCAGGCAAAAGAAAAAGAGCTGCAGAAGATGAAAAAGGACATCACGTCCCATTCAGTAAGTTCTGATGTAAAACAAATAACTTTCACACTTATACAGAACGACTTGGTTAATCACTGCCATGTTGGATCTTGTAATTGTCAACAATACTTTTGTTTTGCTTTGGTTCTCCTCAGGATTCTGCAAAGAAGGCAGTGGAGAACAGTAAGAAAGTCTTCAGTGAATTAGTCAAACTTCTAGAGAAAAGAAGCAATGAGGTGATTGAAGAAATAAAAGCTCAGGAAAAGGCTGATCTGGATCAAGGCACAAAGCTACAAAAGAAGCTGGAGGGGGAAATTACTGAGCTGAAGAAGAGGGAAGGAGTTCTAGAGGATCTTAAACAGACAGAAGACGACATCCAATTTATTCAGGTACAAGCACTATAAGTAATATGATTATATATTAGAAGCAAGAATTATGAGACCCTACCAGACTGTTCAAATATTGCCAGTTCTTCTGAAAGTTATATGACTTAGTCCTTGAATATTTCCCCCACAGAATTACGAGTCTGTGTCCTCTTCATCTGGATCTGATGAGTTGCCAAGTTTCTCATTTCAGCCATACTGCTCTTTTGAAGATGTAATAAAACTTATAAGTGAACTTACTGTGAGACTTGAGACTACTTGCACGCAGGAAATAAGCAAAACAATGAATAAAGGTAAAGTAACAATGATTATCATTTAATGACTTCTTGCAACTAATCTTGTTTGTGAGTGATGAAATGGTTTGAAGTAATCTCTTATTTTAGTTTCAGATTTGTCCGCAAAGAGGCCTCGATTTGACATTGTAGTTGGAGACCGAGTCCGCGTGAAGCCATCTGTTGTTACTCCAATACATAAATGGGGATCGGTTACTCACTTGAGTGTTGGTGTTGTTAAAAGTGAGAGAACTGACAGATATTGATTTGTATTTATATTAGGCATGACAATTCCTGTTATTTACCACAATAAGTGAAATTCATGCACACACATACAAAAATATATAAAACTGTTATCTCACTTAACGGTTACAGTACCACAGATTGAGAAAATTTGATGGTTTACATTACTGATTTTTTTTTTGGTTTTTACTTCTGCAGAAATTCAGGGAAATTTGTTGACTGTAGATTTCCCAGAACAAAGAAACTGGACTGGTTTAGTTTCAGAAATGGAGCATGTAACTGGTGCTGGTTCAGGTAATCTTCCGTATTCATCAAACAAAAACATGCTAAAAATATCTAGAACATCTAACCGTTTGAATATTACACATTGCATCTGAGCAGTTTTGTAATATTTTACTTGTTTCAGATTTGTCAAACAAAAATGGTCCATTTGACATAAATGTTGGAGACAGAGTCAGAGTGAAGCCTTCCATTACCACCCCAAAACATAACTGGGGTAGAAACGTTACTCTTAAGAGTGTGGGTGTGGTGAAAGGCAAGATCAGATTTTTTCCCCCCTCATATACTATAAATAACTTGTTATCAAGACATTTCTCACTAAAGTATACGTGTTGCAATATTAACTTGTTTTTTTTAGACATTAAAGATGATGGCACTGTGGTTGTTGACTTCCCTGGACATGCAAACTGGAAAGGGATTCTCTCTGAAATGGAGCTAGTAACTATTGATGAGATTGGTAAATAAATGTTTTACCATTTAAGTATTTAAGTAAATATTTTAAGCTTCAGCAGAAACACTGTTGAAACTAAAGGTTCCAAAGGATTCCGCAGTGAAGATTCCATGAATGTAAAGGTTCTTCATGGAACCATCAATGCCAACTTTGATTTTTAAGTGTGAATATGACTTCTAGCACTACATATCTAGAGAGCCTACTTTAAAAAAAATTAGTTATCTGCCTGTTGAATGAGGCACAAAGTGTTTAAACTAACTACGCTTGATCCATGATAAAATAATCGATGAGAGTCTTCCATCAAACACTCATCTTGGACCTCCATGTGATATTTCAGGACCTTCAAGTCTGGACTCCAATATTAAGATTGGAGACAAAGTTCGTGTGAAGCCGTCTGTTGTTACTCCAAACCACAAATGGGGAGCAGTCACTCACAAAAGCATTGGTGTTGTTAAAAGTAGGAGCACTGAGTTTAATACCTTCTATTAGGCATACAAATTATGAATGTTGAAATAAATTATTATTGTCTCACTGAATGCCTGTTATCACAGTGAGAAATAGCACCACACTTTACATTATTTTATTTTTAATTATTTTTCTCTTGCAGAAATTCAGGGTGACTCTTTGACTGTAGATTTCCCTGAGCAAAAAAACTGGACTGGTATGGTTTCAGAAATGGAGATTGTGACCAGCACTGTTTCAGGTAATTTTTACTCTATTTTAAGACATGAGCCATTTAAATAATTGCAGACAGTTTCTTAGCTGCAGCTCAAATGTTGTGTTGTGCACTTAAATGTGAAAGTGCTTACTGTAATATTTTACTTGTTTCAAATTTGTCAACAATAAATGCCCCAGTTGACATTAAGGTTGGAGACCAAGTCAGAGTGAAACCTTCAATTACCACCCCAAAATCTAATTGGGGTGCTGATGTCACACATAAGAGTGTGGGTGTGGTAAAAGGCAAGATTAGTTTTTCCTCAAATAAATTATGTTATCTCAAGCAATCTGCACTCAAGTACAAGCCTTAAAATATGTACTTGTTCTCTGTTTAGACATTAAATATGATGACAGTCAGACTGTTGATTTTTCAGAACATGCAAATTGGAAGGGAAGTCTCTCTGAAATGGAGCTAGTAACCAATAATGACGAGTTTGGTAATTATATACAGTATTACAGTATTTCCATGACATTTAAGTAGCAGCTTTTCAGCAAAAATCTCCTTTCAGACGTTCGTGACGCTCCTTGCATTTCAGGATCTTCTAGTCTGGACTCCAATATTAAGATTGGCGACCGAGTTCGTGTGAAGCCGTCTATTGTTACACCAACACACAAATGGGGAGCAGTCACTCACAATAGCATTGGTGTTGTTCAAAGTGAGAGTAACCGACATTGATTTCATTACTAATATTAGGCATGCTATCTTCGTGCATTGTGCTTTTTACCAGAATAAATTAAACAATGCAAGATTTTTTGTAGGCTCAGTGTGTGCCACTGAGTGAGTAAAAAAACTTTATAAGGTTCTATCTGCATTCCGAGTAGTTTTGAGATATTGAGCTTCAAAGTTTTTCCATTACATTCGACTGTGTAGATAGAACTTTTTTGTTTTTTAAATAAAAAGTCCCAAAATGTACACAACATTAAAAAATCTATCACATAATGTAAATAAGTTTCCTCAGAATAAGAATATGTGAATAACTCAATTTTGAAAAAAAATGTCAGATAGAACCATATAATTCCAAGCTAGGGGTTGAACGACTTCTGATTTTTTTAAAGTCGAATTTTATGTGATAAAAGTTAAGTTGAAGTCGACTAGTCGCTGATGACGTCATTAATGAACAAATAAATCTGGAGCTGTGACAAACACCTTGTGCACAGCTATGAAATATGACACAGCGCTGCCCACATGACTTTTGCACCTATAACAGCTTATTTTTATCAGTTCTTTAGTCTTTGGGTCGTTCTATTTCTCACAGATTCCTGCTCGTTCTAAATCAGATACAGATAAGTAGTACAGTAAAGATTACATTCATATGAATGAATGCATTAGTGAGAGCGGTTGCGTGTGTGAATTAATTCTACCTGGCAGCGTCTCTCTACTAGTAATGAAGCTGTGGGATTTAGTTATTAAGAAATATATGCTTGAACTTTTCAGTTTCTAAGATATTTCCACAGAGAAATCACAGAACAGTGTTGACCATACATTTCCGCGCTGAATGATTCTGTGCGCGTGATCTGCGCGTGATGTATTGTACGTGCTACTGTCTGAAGCCAATGTGTGTGCGTTACAGTGCAGCAGCGCATTAGATTAGAACGTGATTAACTTACCTGTACAATAAGATGTTTAAAACGTGCATTCTGCCGTTCAATTTCCAGCATCCAGTAATATAATCACACATGTCTTGTGGAGCGCATTCAGAGTATGAATTAGTTTGTAATTTTAACTGTTTGGAAACGGAGCGTAAATGTGGATTTATTATCCTATTGCGCCCTCTATAGGACCAGCGACTAGTCGACTTCAAGCTTAAAGCGTCATGGCAGAGCACTGGAGTCGACTAGTCAATTAGTCTGTGCAACCCCTTTCCAAGGGGACGATATATTTACAAAAAAGTTTTATTTAATTATTTTTGCAGAAATTCAGGATGAGTCTTTGATTGTGGATTTTCCTGAGCATAAAAAATGGACTGGTTTAGTTTCAGAAATAGAGCTTGTGACCAGTGCTGATTTAGGTAATTGCCCCATGCATTTATTTGATCTGTTTGTACTTTGTAAGTGAAAATGCTTTCTGTATAATCTTAATTTTCATATTTGTTAACAAAAAATGTTTCAGTCGACATTAAGGTTGGAGACAGAGTCAGAGTGAAATCTTCAATAATTACTCCAAAACATAACTGGGGTGGACATGTCACACACAAGAGTGTTGGTGTTTTAAAAGGCAAGATCTGTGTATTTTTCTCAAAGAACAGACTTGAGTAGACATCAACTACTTTAATATATTTATCATATACACTGGAAGCCAAAATATTGGAATAATTAAGTTTTTTTTGTAATAAAAAAATTATCTTATGCTCAATAAGCTGCATTTATTTGATCAAAAATACAGTAATACTGTGAAATATTTGTACAATTTAAAATAACTTTTCTATTTGAATTTACAGTATTTTATTGTACACAGTATATTTATATTTCGTATGCATAGAGTTGCTCTTGGACATTAAGTGGTTGTCCTTCTTATCTGTCTAGATATCAAATCTGAGGATGTGATTGTGGATTTTCCGAATCACAAAAACTGGAAAGGCATTCTCTCCGAGATGGAGTTGGTAAACTACTCAGGTCAGTTACTTAAAGATGTTTTTTTTTCTGAATTAGTTTTTGTTTGCCACCAACATGCAATCAAATATTAAGCCTTTCTTTTTTCCTACAGACGCTGACATTTCAGGATCCTCCTAGATTGTGAGGATGTGACTGTGGACGTCTCTGCTTACCTTTTGCTTTTGTGAATGAATTTTGATCACTGAAACTTGCCTATGTATTTATTTGTAAGTTCGTAGTCATGTGAACATGAAAAAATGCCATACACTTATGGATTCAGCCTGACGGTTTCATACTGGTCTCCTTTGCAGCACAGGAGAGTTATTTTATTAGACAGAAGCTTACATAAAAGGTTCATTAATTCAGGTGTTTCAAATTCATTTGCAATAGCAAACCATTCAAGTTGACTCATGTATGATTGCATTTTGTAACTCATTTGCTTGCAAGGGTGTTGCAGTTAGAAACAATGTTAGAAAGAACATGGATTTTTATCAACTGAAATCTATTTTAGCTCTGGAATGAGCGCATACTCCGAATTATGTTTCAGTATCACTTTAATCAAAAATAATTAATTCTAAATTTAGTAGAAATAAATTGCAAATGTCCTGTCAAAATACAATACACACAGATGCGCATTTTGCTGTTAAATTAGTCATTTTTGTCTTTTGATTGCATTAAATAAACTGCTCTGACATTCAACCATTGTGGCTAAATCTAATATGACTTTTCATACATGTTGTCTACAAGTATCTGTGGCCCTGGTTTTTGTTGTTGTTTTGTATATTTCTTCCTAGCTGAGGCTGTGACAGTTAAAGAATCATGACAAGCTAATTATTATTACAGATAAATTAGCTGTGTTGACTACACAGTTTATTATGTATGCCCTGCTGATTTTCATGTTTGACAAAACTACATTTCCCACCACCCTTTGTGCTGCAAGACAAAAATGCTTCCTGTTTCTGTCAGGAAGACTATGCTAGATGTTGCCATCTAATGTTAATGAAAACTCCTAAAGATCAAAATTCAAAGATCTACGACCATACTTAAAGCACAACGGTCTCTGTTATGAGGAAAATACAAAACAATGTATTTTTTACTTTGCCCAAATCACATAAGCCCTTTCATATTTATCACTTTATTTGTGTATTAGGATTCCTTGCTTTCACTTTCACTCTCACGCTTCCACGTTCACTTACATCTATGGTTGTTTTCTAACACAAGTAGGTTTTAGAATGGCTGAGGCTATACTCGGAGATCACGACCAGTACAGCTGCTCAATATGTTTGGACTTGTTGAGGGATCCCGTGACAATTCCGTGCGGACATAGTTACTGCATGGGCTGTATCAATGAGTGCTGGAATACAAATGATCAGAAAGGGACCTATAGATGTCCACAATGCAGACACCCCTTCAATTCAAAGCCTCCACTCAACAGAAGTACAGTGCTTGCTGAAATAATGGAGAAACTGAGGAGTACAGAGTCTGCTCAAAGTCTTGCTGGACCTGGAGAGATTGCGTGTGATTTCTGTTCTGGAGAGATGATCAAAGCTGTCAAGTCTTGTCTGGAGTGTCGAGCCTCTTACTGCGAAACACATGTACAGCCCCACTATAATATTCCTGCCCTGAAGAAACACAAGCTGGTGAACGCTGCAGTCATTCCAGTATGCCCCAAACACGACAAGCTCCTTGAGGTTTACTGTCGAACGGACCAGAAATGTGTCTGCATGCACTGCTTATTGGATGACCACAAGGGCCATGACACTGTACCGTCTACAGTAGAGCGCAATGAGAAACAGGTGAAGATGTCCATCGGTTTTTGCTTTGCTGACCCTTAACCAAATTACAAAATACGATTGACAAATGATTTCAGTAAGATTTAACAGACTGTGACTTGTGATTTGCCCTTAGATAAAACTCACACACTCTGAGACAAAAGTCAAGCAGACAATCCAGGCAAAAGAAAAAGAGCTGCAGAAGATGAAAAAGGACATCACGTCCCATTCAGTAAGTGCTGATGTAAAACAAATAACTTTCACACTTATACAGAACGACTTGGTTAATCACTGCCATGTTGGATCTTGTAATTGTCAACAATACTTTTGTTTTGCTTTGGTTCTCCTCAGGATTCTGCAAAGAAGGCAGTGGAGAACAGTAAGAAAGTCTTCAGTGAATTAGTCAAACTTATAGAGAAAAGAAGCAATGAGGTGATTGAAGAAATAAAAGCTCAGGAAAAGGCTGATCTGGATCAAGGCACAAAGCTACAAAAGAAGCTGGAGGGGGAAATTACTGAGCTGAAGAAGAGGGAAGGAGTTCTAGAGGATCTTAAACAGACAGAAGACGACATCCAATTTCTTCAGGTACACTTTGCGTTAAGCAAAGGGTTTATGACTGCTTATCAAGAGTTCTATATTATTACACACTTTCTGAAGTACTTGACTCTGATTGGTCTATGGTAGCATTCATTGGTCAGATATTTCCTAATTTTTGCTGTCGATTATGGCAATGCTGTATATAAGTCCGCTTATCTGAAGCAGGTGTTACTTTCATGTCTCTCGTATCACACTATGGACCCGCTTTCTCTATTTTCCACTCAAACGCAACTCCGTCTCAGTTATCGATGGCAATGAAAATGACTTAATACTTAATTATTATTATTACTCTAATATTAATGTTGAATACTTTTCTGCAGAATTATGAGACTCTGTCCTCTTCTTCTGGGTCTGATGGCATCCACAGTCGTTCTTTTAAGCCTTGCTGCTGTTATCCGGATGTAAACAAACTGGTCTGTGAACTTAAAGTGCGACTAGAGACTATTTTCAACCAGGAAATAAATGAAACTGTTCAAAAAGGTAAACCTACAAAGAGTTACTTTCACTGGTTGTATTTGGTTGTATATTTGAGTGATTAAATAAGCTGACATTTTTTACCAGTTTCAGATCTGGCCATAAAGAACCATCCAGTCTGCATTAAAGTTGGAGACAGAGTCAGGGTGAAACCTTCTATTAAAACCCCAAAATATGATTGGTGTAGAGGTGTCACACATAAGAGTGTGGGTGTGGTAAAAGGCAAGATATGCAGTATTCTCATAAACATAAATTATACATTATCCTGCAAAGCATTACAAATGAGCATGTGCGACACACTCATTTACATGTTCTTCTTTCAGATATTAAAAGTGATCAGAGTTTGGTCATCGACTTTCCTGAATGTACAAGCTGGAAAGGATTTCTTTTGGAAATGGAGCCAGTAACTGATGATGATGAGTGTGGTAAATACACAGAACAGAAATAGAATGTTTTCTCATCTAATTAGTAGCTATCCAGCAATAATCGAATAAGGAGAAAATGTTTGCTACAGAAATGTGACATTACATACTTGAGGATACTGTTTAACCCAGTTTATCTACTGTTTATCAGTATATAAATTTACGAAGACTCATAAATTAAAATGAGACATTTGAGACTGCAGTGTATATAAAGTAAGTCACATCAGATTATTATTTATAATCATATTTAGCATTTATAAGTATTATTAACAGAACAATTAAATCAATAGTAAAATTTATATACTGTATATATTTTTAGATGCCTGTATATGTTGATTTGTTATATAGAATTTAAATAATTTTCACCACTCAGTGTGTGCCATTCCACACAGTTGACTTTACTTTAAGTACATGGTCCAGACATTGATTTTATTTGTATAGTATATTTTTGCTCAATTGTTTTATTAAGAAAACCCATGCCCTGAGATTTATATATACATTTATATATACAGTATATGTGTAATGTTTCCTTTTCTATTATTTATTTATTTTATTAAGTTTATAAGCATTTTTCACACTTGAATGTTTTAATCTAGGTATAATATAATATCATAACTCTATGCCTAACTAGTAACACTACTTCCCAGGGTCCCCCAGTCATGCCTGCTTCAAGATAGGAAACAGAGTCCGTGTGAAATCTTCAGTGAAAGATCCAAAACATGGATGGGGATCAGTCACTCAGAACAGCATCGGTGTCATTCAAAGTAAATACACTCAGCATCTGTCCCTGACTCCCTGATTTGACTAGATTCGAATTCATATATTGCGAGAAACCTAAAAATGAAATGAAACACAACCATTTACATATCAAATGATTTTGGGGTTCTTAATGACTTTCTGATTTTCGGCAGGAATTCAGGGCGAGTCTTTGACTGTGGATTTCCCTGAGCAAACAGATTGGACTGGAGTCGCTTCAGAAATGGAACTCATAAACAGTGATGTTTCAGGTAATCTGAAGAAAATTAGGACATTATTAAACAAATTCCTGCAAAAAACAAATGCCATCAAAGCAGATGGATAGCATATTATTATATGTTTATTTCAGACAAAATTTGTCAGTAAAACCTAAAATGTATGGCTTCATATGTAATGCCATAGTTAAGGGTTAATTCATTATCAGCCTACTATGGTTAACTGACTCTGTTGCTGTGACTATGTTTATTATATCTATACAAGCCATTGTATTTATTCTAGTGCTCTTTTAGTATCATAAACATACTGGTTTTTATTAATGTTTTGAAAGAGTTTTTTTCTGGTTTGCATTTGATTTTAGTTTATGTTTTAGTAATTTTGTTGTTGTTTGTGTTTTCTTTATAGTTTGTATTGTTTTGATTTTAGTTTTAATTACTTTAGTCGTTCAACTAAATTAGGAATGTTGCCTTGGCAATTATATGAAACTTTATTTAAGTTAATGTTTATTTTATTTCATGTAACATACTTTTTTAATGGATTTCATTTCTGTTTTCATTTTAGTTTAATGTAAAAACCCTGACCCATTCCTCCATGTCTTTAAATTGACATTGCAAATATTCCTTTATAATTCAGAAGTGCTCAGCTTAAGGGCTGGAGTGAGGGTCCGTGTTAAACCCACCATCAGCACTCCAGCACATGGCTGGGGAAGTGTCACCAAGCACAGCATTGGAGTGGTTCGAAGGCAAGTGTTATTCACCTGTTAGAATCAGCTAAAGAATTACAGTATTTAAGTCACAGCTAGCATTTCCTATGTTAATACAGAAATGTCAAAGGATATCAGTAACAATGTCTTTCTTCCCAAAATCTTTAACAGCTATAGATGGAACCAAAGTGACTGTGAACTTCCCTGAGCAGTCTAACTGGACTGGCGTTGTCTCAGAGATGGAGGTTTTCCCTTAATGATGATACGAAGCATCCAGGAGATGTTCACTACATTTACACTGTGCAAGGGTTTAAATAAATGTTTAGGGGTAATGAGGTTGCTCTTAACATTAGGGTTTAATACACAGATTAATAATGCCCACTGGGACCCACAAACAAGCTTTATTTTTAGTTTATTTCCCTCCTTAATTGTTGTTGTTGATTCTTTGTTAATATTGGTTGCCTTCATATATTGAAGTTTAGGTACTGTTGTTTGTTTGGGATCATTATTTTTTATTTTGTTAATTACATTCTTAAAAATAAAGGTGCTTCACGATGCCATAGAAGAACGTTTTTGTCTAAATGGTTCCATAAAGAAACTTTAACATCTGCAGAAACTTTCTGTTTCACAAAAGGTTCTTTGTGGTGAAAGAAGGTTCTTCAGATTATAAAAAGGTAAGAAAGAGACGGTTCTCTAAAGAACCTTTGACTGAATGGTTCTTTGTGGAACCAGAAATGGTTCTTCTATGGCATCGCTTGAAGAACCATTTGAAGCACCTTTATATTTAAGTTCATAACAAGTGTACTGTAAGTTTTTTACCCTGTGTCTGTTTGTGACCTCTGTTCAGGTTTTGTTTTTCGCACTATTTTGTAAATTTCACAGGGCGTTTTCAACTGTCCATTCTTTATGTTGATTAATTTTTTTATTCTAGATTAATTAGATTCCTTGGAATTAACTGAACTAGATTAAAATTAAATAGGGGTTACCCATAACAATGTGCTTTCAAGCCAGGTGTAAAGCCATCTCCTGTTTCCTGCATCACAAACTTTAAGTTTTAACAAAATAAAAACCCCTGTGACTCCCATTCCCTCCTGTTTGTGTTTTTTTTTTTTTTTCACCTCAGTAAAAAATATAGTGTTCTTATTAGTTGAATAAAAACCCAAAAGGTTTTGTTTTATTTTCGGCCATCTTATTCATGATTAAATTTCATTTTCATAACACACACGTCTTCTATTTTGACATTTCACTCTCTATAAATTGTCTGTATTTTTAGACAGGGCGTATCTCATCCTGTTTGTCACGTTTCGTTGCTCCCTAGCTTCGAAAGTGAATCAGTATGACCAAAAATCATTATGAGCGCACCATTTGCAGCAAATCACACAACACATCGTTCTGTTAACATCATATTACGTATCCTTACAACATATTTGAGGTTGATGAATGATAGGTGACTTTAGCTGAATACCACAACGACCATTAATTATAAATGTTAACTCGTTCTCGCCCCTAGATGTACAACGCCGCGTTCAATAATGTCTAGCTCCCTACCCAACAATGTGCGATATTTTTTTTTATGCTGATATAACGGCCACCATAATAAAAACAGTTTATCTTTTAAAATCTTCTATCGTGTGTCATTACATTACAAATAGCTGCTTTGCAGAATTTAGAGTAAGTTCCATATTGACTAAAAACTATTGCTACTTGCTTACAAGGCCCTAAAAGGGTTTAGCTCCAGACTTTTATCAAGCTCATCACACTCTGTAAGATCCCAAAACTCTG
This sequence comes from Ptychobarbus kaznakovi, assembly GCA_027422405.1. Classification (NCBI taxonomy): domain Eukaryota; kingdom Metazoa; phylum Chordata; class Actinopteri; order Cypriniformes; family Cyprinidae; genus Ptychobarbus; species Ptychobarbus kaznakovi. Next base: position 40,018,337 of record CM049794.1, on the reverse strand, counting down.
AATGTTTGATATATGATAGCAAAGACCACTAAAGAAGGTAAAAGACTTTGGCATTTGGCTTTGGAATAGCCTTGCTGATTATGTTTGGGACTCCAGTTTAAATCTAGATTAAGGACACATCTATTTAGCCAAGCAGTCATATTATGCATCTAATAACCTTGTACTCCAGTAAAATCTGAGATTATCTTTTGCTTGAAATGTTATTAACAGCCGCTATGCTAATTATTCAGCATTTGCTTTTCTGCTTCTACGTCAGGATACCCAAGGTAACTAGAGAATATGGAAGCTCAAGTCTAGCGTCTGAGAAGAGATGATGCCAACCCCTGCAAGGACCTCAGATTTTCCTTACGTAATCAATTACCTTTTTCAAGTAACTAGCAAAGTTATGTATTACTTTTAAATGAACAAGAAAATAGTTGCAAGAGTTAATTTTTCAAATACATAACGCAAGTTACTGTGTTTTCCTGGTGATTTACTGACACCTTTCCTGTCCCCGTGTTGAGAGAAATTGGGAGTAAGTGCAGAGGCAGAGGCGTTTTCTTCAGCCAGAGGCGTATTCATTTCATTCTTGGTGTGAAAGAACCTTTACAGTTACAAAAAATATAACTTTAGATTTTTCTGTTATTAAAAATACATAAGCAAGCCCAGCCGACAAAAAGTAATGCAAAAGTAACAATGCATTACTTTCCATAAAAAGTAACACAATTAGTACTTTTTTTAATGAAGTAACGCAATATTGTAATGCATTACTTTTAAAAGTAACTTTCCCAACACTGATCATTGCTTTAAATGTGTTTTTTTATTTCTGCATGAATACACATTAAACAAATGCATGATTTTTCTCCCAATATTTTTATTAAACAGATTCTAAAATGACAATATATGCATGCCATACATGATAAACAACACAACCTGTAATTTTCTTTTTTATAAATGCATGATTTGTAGTATCCTATACATTTCTGCCATATGGACATTACTTTAACACAGTCCCCTCTGATAACAGATTACTCTAAATTAACATTTAAACATTTTCTGCATAGCTGCTTTGAAATGATATGCATTGTGAAAGCACTAAATAAACATGAATTGATTTCTGAACGATCATGTGACACTGAAGACTGGAGTATGAAAATTCTGCTTTGCATAACATAAAAAAAACATTTTTTTTTACTGTATTTTGATCAAATAAATGCAGCCATGATGAGCATAAGAAACTAAAAAAAATCTACATTATTCTAAGCATTTGACCATTGTTGTTTATATTTTCTGAAACATAAAAGAATACACATTAGAGAACGCTCTTTTTGTGCACTACCTGTGTTCTGAGTCTGTCAGCTCTACACGGATTCAGCTGCACAAAGTGAAGTGAAAAGAGGATATGACTCATTGTAAAAGACAATACCCAGCCTATAATTTACCAGTTTTCCCTAAAACTATTTAAGACAAACATACAACTGAAAGGGTCATGCTCAAAACCAAAATGCATGGCTCTAAAATGACATTACAACAAATGAACTTGAATTTGTTGTATTTGTGAACACAAAAACAAATACAAATGGTGTGAATTTTTTGTTTGCTAAAATATAAACATATATTCTTAATTAAAAACAGAAAAAAACAAAGCAAAAAAAATTAGGATGGGCCTCTGAATCTGCCAAGGAAGAGGATGCTGTTAGTGGGGTTGTGCCTGATGAAGAACATGAACGGATGATCTGCTGTGAAACTTTCTGAACTGCGGGCACATAAAAATGTAAAACCTGCAGTGGCTGCTGCTGCCTCAGTGCCTTCCTCATTCACCTCAATAAAAGATTTGTGAACCACAGCTGAAATGGAGAGACCATCCTGACTGCTCATGCCTGTCAGATCAGCCTTTGTTTCCTGGAACACAGAGATCATACCCATCTCTTGAAGTATTTCTGATAGGGAGCTCTCAATCTCCAGCTTGAACTTTGGCAAATGGACTCTGATATCCATCCGCGTCGCCATTTTGTCTCTTTCAGTCCAGTCAAGCAGCTTGTCAAGGGTCAACTCATTTTCCAGCTGTTAAACACACAGACATGAAAAATAACACACACAGAACCAGAACTATTCCACAGGATCAAAACAATTCATCTTTTTTTGATCAAGGCAATTTTGCTCACTTTCAGAAGTGGGTCAGAGCCATCCTGAGTTTCGTTTGGAAGAAGGATCAACATGCTGAGCTCCTCCTGTTTATATGGTAACTCCAGCACCTGCAGTTCAGACTCTGGGATGCACCTGAAGGGGAACTTTTTATTCTGGTACATCATTTGCACAGGCCGGCTCTCATTCTGATTGAAGACAAATTTAATTAAATCAAGATATACATAACATAAAATTGGTTAGTGCATGTGTGGATGTTGGAAAAGTTACTTAAAAGTAACTCTTGCAACAGTGGGTAAGCACTGTCAATTGCAAAAGGTTTTAAAAGTGAATTCCAGTTTGCTTATGCTATTCAACTCCTAAAAATGTGGAAAGTACCTGGTTTATTTTAAATGGCATTTCTTTAGTTCCTCTTGCTTTAAATGTGTGCATCCAGTTCCCTTTGAAGTAGATGGCATTAACCAGAACTAGTCGAGTCATTCCAGTCACCATTCCTGGCTTGAGAAGATCTTTGATTTTGGTTTTAAGTTTTTTTTTAAAGATATGTATACACGTATCAAGTCCAAAATTATTATTTCAAATCTAATTGTATTTATTTGTAGAAGAGCTGATGGAGCTGATCTTCTCACTCTCCGTCTGCTCTTCCACCCATTTGTTAATGAGCTGTCGTGACTCGTCAGATGCACTAATGAAGTCCACAGCGTGAAGGTCAGCGTGGTACAGCTTCAGAGTGGAGTCCAAATACTCCTGCAGGACAAAATAGAGTTGGTAACTAATTTGAAAATAAACAAATGCTGCATCAAACAGATTTGTAAGGGGAAAAAATGTAAACAATACATCCATAAGCTAAATAAATCCATGTGAATAAAAAACTCCATAGCAAATTCCAAGTGGCCAAGCACTTAGGATGTTCCAAATTCCAATTCAGCCATTTGCAAAGGTTCCAACAGTGGGCACTGCTATCAATGGCATGCATTTGAGTCAACAAGACAGAGGGACATTAGCGAGGAAAGGGCATTAAAAAAAATAGAATTGAAACACAGTCTGGGTGTATTTTTTTTAGACCCCTCATGTTACCGAGTCCTCGCCCTCTACGAAACATTTAAAATACAATATTAATGTTCAACCAACAAAATTTAATTTTTGGTGATGTGATATGACATTCCCTTCAACCAATAGTTACATTTTATTTGTCATGTGCTTCACATTTTTGTTAAGAATGTAGTAAAGGAGACATTACATATAGGTCACATGCTCTCTAGGCTAGTGAGCTCATTTTAGTCTAGAAAATACATATAAATTCAAGTTATAAAAAATATAATTGTAATCATTATTAATTATGAATGAGAGCACATTTTCTGCAGTAAAAAAATGCTTTGGAAATGTTCTTGGACTGACCACATGCATGAGAAATTAAATGACAGGAATTCACTGAATGATATGTCAACTCAAACTGTCACAACGAGTCATCCTTTCAAGACAAGTCAAGGCATAAAAAACTGCATCACTCATTTTTGTTTTGTTAGCCTACATCTGTATTTTCTCAACCCTAAAATGTATTAGGCCTCAGTTATTAACAAAAGCATTCTCGCCTAAACTCAAAGAATTCTAAGACACAGAATGAAAGGTATTTTTTCCGCTAAATCTTGCGTAAACAAACTTGCCAGGTAAAAACTCATAACTGTGTGCTATGCTATTGTTTGGCCGTGATAAATGCATCTCTGTGTTAAGCTTATACTATCAGCAATTATTTACCCTTTTGACATCTGGGCCTCACCCTGTTTTTTCCCTGTCCAACAGGGTTATGTTTTCTCTTCCTTATTTTAGTTTATGGTTTTGTCTGGATTTCCCAATCACGGATTACTGTAAGTGTGCAGAATGTAGCCTTATGTAGATTCACAACTGATAAAAAAAACACTCCCACACAGACCTTTGCATGTTCTCCAAATGCTTATACTTCATACCTTTGTCATTTCTTTGGCAGTCTCTTCTCGGGCTCCCAAGTAGACCATGCTGAGCGCTGCACTGATGCTCAGAGGAGAAAAGAAGATGTTTCCCTCAGCATTGCTCTCGCTCAGAGCCCGATAGAGATCCAGAGCGAAGATGACTCCATGACTGATGACACTGCTGCAAATAAAACCCCCAAAACTAGCTAAAAATTGTTTATGCAACCATCTTGCAAAACACTGTTAGGCGCCACGAGTGTAATGTATCATTTTACGTTTCTTCAGGATGTGTTTCGCAGTGATATGTTTGTCCTCATCTTTGGTTCGACAGCTCAGGCCGTTCACTGCTGTGCCCAACTGCACACGTTTGTGAAGTATTGTAATGTGTTCAAAATGTTCACTGGATTTTTAAAAGAAGTGCTTAATATAAAAACCTTTAATAAAAATAGCCCTGTTTAATGTTGTTATGAAGCCCTTTGCTGTATGTTGCTGAGGAGGCACCGCCCTGTGTATTTCCACAGTTTCGAGTTCTCTGGTGCCAGCCGGGCAGTGTACTGCACTGTGTCCTGTAAACAAACCCTTTATCATAACCCATCTCATCATTGACACAGAAAGCTACAGCACCCCGTTTCACTGTAACTGTTTTAAAAATGCTGCAGTTGTAACAAAATACTCGATTCTAATTTTGCTCTTCTGGTCTTAAAAAACGTCATTTAAAAAAATTTATTACAATTTAAATGGACAAAACACATTTTGTGCACTACTTGTGTGCTGTTTTGCCATTTTTTTAAACCTACAACTACCTTAAGACAAACATACAATTAAAAGATAATTTTCAAAACACTGATGTGATTAAAGTGAGATTCCCTGACGTTCCTAATGCCATGTGTGAAGACAAGAACAAATGCATATTGTGTAGTTATTTATTTATTTGATAAAACATTCACAGAAAAACACAATTCTTCAGTTGTGTGCACATTTCTAGGATGGACCTTTGAATCTGCCAAGGAAGAGGATGCTGTTAGTGGGGTTGTGCCTGATGAAGAACATGAATGGATGATCTGCTGTGAAACTCTGAAATTCTAGTCGAAGGGCACAGGTACGCACACAGATTGCAGTGGCTGCTGCTGCCTCAGTGCCTTCCTCATTCACCTCAACAAACGCTTTGTGAACCACAGCTGAAATGGAGAGACCATCCTGACTGCTCATGCCTGTCAGATCAGCCTTTGTTTCCTGGAACACAGAGCTCATACCCATCTCTTGCAGTATTTCTGATAGGGAGCTCTCAATCTCCAGCTTGAACTTTGGCAAATGGACTCTGATATCCATCCGCGTCGCCATTTTGTCTCTTTCAGTCCAGTCAAGCAGCTTGTCAAGGGTCAACTCATTTTCCAGCTGTTAAACACACAGACATGAAAAATAACACACACAGAACCAGAACTATTCCACAGGATCAAAACAATTCATCTTTTTTTGATCAAGGCAATTTTGCTCACTTTCAGAAGAGGGTCAGAGCCATCCTGAGTTTCGTTTGGAAGAAGGATCAACATGCTGAGCTCCTCCTGTTTATATGGTAACTCCAGCACTTGCAGTTCAGACTCTGGGATGCACCTGAAGGGGAACTTTTTATTCTGGTACATCATTTGCACAGGCCGGCTCTCATTCTGTTTGAAGACAAATTTCATTAAATCAAGATATACATAACATAAAATTGGTTAGTGCATGTGTGGATGTTGGAAACGTTACTTAAAAGTAACTCTTGCAACAGTGGGTAAGCACTGTCAATTGCAAAAGGTTTTAAAAGTGAATTCCAGTTTGCTTATGCTATTCCACTCCTAAAAAAATGTGGAAAGTACCTGGTTTATTTTAAATGGCATTTCTTTAGTTCCTCTTGCTTTAAATGTGTGCATCCAGTTCCCTTTGAAGTAGATGGCATTAACCAGAACTAGTCGAGTCATTCCAGTCACCATTCCTGGCTTGAGAAGATCTTTGATTTTATCTAATAAACACAAGTGTTGTAGCTCATTTTATATCAGTTTTTTTTAAAGATATGTATACACGTATCAAGTCCAAAATTATTATTTCAAATCTAATTTTATTTATTTGTAGAAGAGCTGATGGGGCTGATCTTCTCACTCTCTGTCTGCTCTTCCACCCATTTGTTAATGAGCTGTCGTGACTCGTCAGATGCACTAATGAAGTCCACAGCCTGAAGGTCAGCGTGGTACAGCTTCAGAGTGGAGTCCAAATACTCCTGCAGGTCAAAATAAAGGTGGTATCTCAGAGCACACAGACGGCTTCAGAGTGTCTCATTACTGATGGCAGAATGGACTCACAGGTAAGAAGCTGAAGGTTTTCTCTCCATAGAGGCGGTTGGCCAGTTTGAGGATGTAGGAAGCTGATGGACTGTTGATAGCTGAGGTGAGGGTCTCAAAATGAGAGTGAACATCAGAGACAGAACTAAAGGACAAAACCTGCAATGAGAAAAACAGATGGGTAGATCTCACAAATATTATTTGAATGTTTAAGTTTGTTAATTAATGTACTGAAAACTGAAACTATAGACTAAAATGAATAGCACCAATGGTAACGTATTTGTGACACTGGACCACAAAACCAGTCATAAGGGTCAATTTTTCAAAATTGAGATGTATATAATAACTGAAAGCTGAATAAATAATCTTTCCATTGATGTATGGTTTGTTAGGATAGGACCATATTTGGCTGAGATACAACTACTAGAAAATCTGCAATCTGAGGGTGCAAAAAAAATCTAAATATTGAGAAAATCTCCTTTAAAGTTGTTCAAATTAAATTCTTAGCAATGAATATTACTAATCAAAAATTACATTTTGATATATTTACAGAAGGAAATGTACAAAATATCTTCATGGAACATTATCTTTACTTAATAGCCTAATGATTTTTGGCATAAAAGATAAATCGATCATTTTGACCCATACAATGTATTTTTGGCTATTGCTAAAAATATATCCCAGCGATTTAAGACTGGTTTTGTGCTCCATGGTCACATTTATTCCTCATACCTTTGTCATTTCTTTGGCAGTGTCTCCTCGGGCTCCCAAGTAGACCATGCTGAGCGCTGCACTGATGCTCAGAGGAGAAAAGAAGATGTTTTCCTCAGCATTGCTCTCGCTCAGAGCCCGATAGAGATCCAGAGCGAAGAGACTATTAGCACGAGAGAGATCCTCCATGACTGATGATGACACTGCTAGAAACGCCAAAACAACAATTGTGAGTATCATACTTTATGCAACTTTCTTTCAAGTCACTAAGTATAAATGTTATATTTTACTTTTATTAACGATGTCCTTTCGGCGTAATTCAGTTGTCCTCTTTGTTGGTTGGACAGCTTCCGATGCATACGTGTGTAGACTGCGCTTTCAAAATATTCACTTGATGTTGTAAAAGATTGTAATTATCCTGAAAATGTTCAATAAGAATGCGTTTAATAGTGCGCTGCGCTGATTTGGTGTTGTTGTTGCTGTATGTTGGGTTGAGTGTGTTGACTGGAGGGCTCCGCCCCGTGTGCTGTTTAGATGTCTGCAGAACGAAAAGGGCGTTTCTCAATCAGTAGGCGTTATTCAACCGATTTACTACAATCGTGTACATCTACCTTTAAAATGAACTCTCAGTGGGTTACTTGGCGCAAACTGGATAAAGCGGCTGAAAAAAACCCCGCTATAGATACACAGCCTGCCCTAAAACTTGCGACCTTTGCGTCTGACCACTTCTCACATGACGCATTTCCGTTGTTTGGCCCAAATGGTCACGTAGGCGTCAAAACGACATGTGCGTGTAGAACTTTTGCTTACCTGATGGACAAACTTGTAGTGTTGTATAATCGCAAGTAAGGTTTTAACTTTATTTTTATAAAAACAAAAAATTACACTTAAAAAAAAGTTGCACTTCATATTCACAATAGCCTACACTTATAAAAGTTTGTTTAGAAGACCCCATCTGACCAATTATATTAATGTACTAATTGTAGAGCATACAATTGATAAAAAGCAGTTGCAAATATTTATATTAAATACACATAAGCTACCAATCTCTGTAACAATACAATATGCAACACTTTTAATTTTACTACCAAATTAGGCTATATGTAATATCTAATTCATTTAACTTAACTTAAGCTACACATTCCTCAACATGACATGATTTTTGGCATGTGAGTTCCTGAACATGATGAATGTTGGGATATGCTGTTGATTTAGTGTGTGTTAACAGCTGTGTTATGTCTAATCTTTAGCAAACAGAGATGTCAGCCTGCCTAATGACTGTACTGAATTCAGATGTACTTTTTTTGTCCTAGCTAGAGAATTTGCTAAATAATTTTTGTGATAATCAATAAAAGCATTATCAAAAATATGTTGAAAATGTGTTACATTATGTGCCATAATTTTCCAGCAAATTTTGAACTCTAAATTAGTGTTTTTCATCTCAATCCAAATCCAAGACATTTTTTTGTGTTGCATTGCTCTTAAAAACAAACAAACAAACTGAAAAAATAAGACAAAATGTGAATTATTGACATCTAAATACTAGTATTTATTGTTTATTTTAGTGTTAGACAAACATCACATATTTAAGAAGGGCCTCTGAATCTGCCGAAGAAGAGGATGCTGTTGGTGGGATTGTGCCTGATGAAGAACAAGAAGGGGTGATCTGCCATGAAGTGCTCCTCTCGTAACATACAGAATGCCACAATGGCTGCCGTAGCGGCTGCTGCCTCGGTGCCTTCTTCATTTACATCCACAAAGGCCTTGTGGGCCACTGCTGAAAGGAAGAGGCCACCCTGACTGCTCATGCCGGTCAGATCAGCCTTTGGACCCTGAAACACAGAGGTCATCCCCATTCCCATCAATATGTCTGCTAAGGAGCTCTCAACCTCCAGCTTGAACTTTGGCAAGTGGACTATGATCTCTGTATGGGTGTCCATATTGTTTCTGTTGGTCCATTCATGCAGCTTATCAAGGGTCAGCTCGCTCTCCAGCTGTCAAACACACATGCACATGAGTCTCTGAATATACACAAGATTACAATATTTTCAAGTCAAGCAGATCCGTATGAAAACTTTTTGCTGACCTTATGAAGAGGGTCAGAGCCATCCTGACTTTCCTCAGGAAGAAGGATCAACATGCTGAGCTCCTCCTTTACGTATGGCAACTCCAGCACTTGCAAGCGGTGGTCACAGATATAGTTGAAGGGCAACTTTTTCTTCTGGTACATCATTTGCACTGGCCGGCGATCATTCTGATAGAAGACAAATAAACATACCAGTGAGAAAGTGAACATGAAAACGAGTATGACCCTCTATCAAGTATATATGATTTAGTATGCATAGTGTAAGGACAAACCACTGTATTTGTACAATAGTTTGCAAACAGACCTGGTTCATTTTAAATGGCATGTCTTTAGTGTCTTGAGCATTAAACTTCTGTAGCCAGTTCCCTTTGAAGTAGATGGCATTAACCAGAGCTAGTCGGGTCATTCCAGTCACCATTCCCGGCTTGATAAGGTCTTTGATTTTATCTGAAAAACACAAGTTTGTGTTTTTGACTTCACATCTGTACTTTTAAGAAAGATATTCAATCAATAGGTCCAAACCGATTCTTTAATCTGAAATTGAACTGTTCATGAACTAATCTTCTCACTCTCTGTCTGCCCTTCCACCCATTTGTTAATGAGCTGTCGTGACTCATCAGATGCTCCAATGAAGTCCACAGCCTGAAGGTCAGCGTGGTACAGCTTCAGAGTGGAGTCCAAATACTCCTGCAGGACACATGAAAACAATCAGCAAAAAAGACCTCAAGAAAGACCTCTAAATTGTGAAGTTAAACAATAATGGATGAAAAAGAATACATGTCTAAGGTTTAGCTTCCAAATATCTTTTTTGTTAAAGGCAGAATGGACTCACAGGTAAGAAGCTGAAGGTTTTCTCTCCATAGAGGCGGTTGGCCAGTTTGAGGATGTAGGAAGCTGATGGACTGTTGATAGTTGAGGTGAGGCTCTCAAACTGAGAGTGAACATCAGAGACAGAACTGAAGGACAAAACCTGCAAAGAGAAAGAGAAGTTCACATATTAACTAGCCTACTTGTTTACACAGGATAGACTTTACAAATAGTTTTACAAAATGAGTCATATTTTTATTATATATTTCTCTTTTACATTTATGCATTTAGCAGACGCTTTTATCCAAAGCGACTTACAGTGCATTCAGGCTATAATTTTTTTTTTATCAGCATGATAAAGTTATTCAAAAGTAAAAAAAAACGCCCAATGTTACAGAATAAGCTAAGGGTGTGCACTGAAGAGCCTGTTCTGAGCACATTTATTACAAGGAGTAAATTAAATGTAGTCGAAGTCTGAAGTCCGTTGTCAAGAGAAGCATTTACATACATCTAGATGAGTCTGAAATTAAAACAAATGATGGCAACAAAGCTCAGCGTAGACACAAGTTGGCTTTTGTGGCTAAAATCTGGAATGTCTTGCATTTTTTTGTTTTTAAGCTCTTCTAATAGAGCAGCTTGAAACAGTGAGAGAGAGTGAGGTATGTGCAGCTGTGATCATTTGTTTATATTTGTTTACACTACTCCAGCTCTCCCTCTCTGTTGAGTCAGTCGCTCACTGGTCGTACCACAGTCTGCACGTGCTCTTTGGCTAATCAAATGTCCTGCTATGTCTAGGTTATCAACAAACGTCAAATGCTTTGCATTTGATTTCACTCTAAACATGCAAATATACTTTCTAAAAGATTGATGATGTATGGTTGAAGTCAGCATTTAGCACTGCAGTGTTTATGCAACTTGGAATATTTTCATTACTTCTATATGTTAGTTAATATGTAACTGATGTGGCTATACCTACCAATACTGTAAACTATCTTTGCTATTCACCACCATGAACAGTGGTGTAGGGCCAGTAGGTACTAACTGAATCCACTTAAACTGAATGACAATAGATTATTCTGAATGAGAGCACATTTTCTGCAGTAAAAAAATGCTTTGGAAATGTTCTTGGACTGACCACATGCATGGAAAATTAAATGACAAGAATTCACTGAATGATATGTCAACTCAAACTGTCACAACGAGTCATCCTTTCAAGACAAGTCAAGGCATATAAAACTGCATCACTCATTTTTGTTTTGTTAGCCTACATCTATATGTTCTCAACCCTAAAATGTATTAGGCCTCAGTTATTAACAAAAGCATTCTCACTTAAACTCAAAGAATTCTAAGACACTGCGAATGAAAGGTATTTTTTCCGCTAAATCTTGCTTAAACAAACTTGCCGGGTAAAAACTCATAACTGTGTGCTATGCTATTGTTTGGCCGTGATAAATGCATCTCTGTGTTAAACTCATACTATCAGCAAATATTTACCCTTTTGACATCTGGGCCTCACCCTGTTTTTTCCCTGTCCAACAGGGTTATGTTTTCTCTTCCTTATTTTAGTTTATGGTTTTGTCTGGATTTCCCAATCACGGATTACTGTAAGTGTGCAGAATGTAGCCTTATGTAGATTCACAACTGATAATTTTTTTTATAAAAACTCCCACACAGACCTTTGCATGTTTTCCAAATGCTTATACCTCATACCTTTGTCATTTCTTTGGCAGTGTCTCCTCGGGCTCCCAAGTAGACCATGCTGAGCGCTGCACTGATGCTCAGAGGAGAAAAGAAGATGTTTTCCTCAGCATTGCTCTCGCTCAGAGCCCGATAGAGATCCAGAGCGAAGAGACTGTTAGCACGAGAGAGATTCTCCATGACTGATGATGACACTGCGAAAAGAGAAGTGCAACCATCGTTTAAGCAACCATCGTTCAAATTCATAGCCTAGCGCAATAGTTTCACAAAGATCGAGTAGCCTATTGAGGAGATCTGGAGTATAGAACAACTGATATGGTTCATTAATGTCCCGCGTTAGTATACTAAACTATCTTTAGACCGCTGTCCATTCTAATAATCTAATGTCCTTTTTTTTTACATATAGCATAATAATATGCCGAAAATATTCCCCTCACGCGCAGAGGTTTGATTTTACACGTCAGAGAATAATTGTGAGACAAACACGGAAGTCGCACGTACATTAGCGTTTATTCCAATGGAAAACGACACTCAAGTGCCGAGCACCTGTTTTTGATAACTGTATATGTACAGAATAAGTATCACCTACCTTTTATAAAAGATGCTTGTCCCAAAAGAACGACTGAGTGGAAGAGAATCCTGCCCTAGAGTCATGCGATATAAATTGACCAGCAACGCCCATAAAGCGCAGAACAAGCTAGACAGGCAAACTGCAGAAGTTATCACAGGTGAGTCAGTCTCACACTCCCCCACCCGTTTATTACCTTTTCATGTGACTCCCTTACTTTACTGCATAAATGTGCAACCTTTTAACCAGATAAGTTCAAAAGCGAGTGAAACATTTGTTGGAATGTTTGAGTGTGCTTTCTATGGAGAGACAGAGAGAGAGAGGGGAAAATAGGAAATACTCTTTGTTTTGTCAGCAACACAAGGCAGATGCATTGAATGAATGTGACAGCTCTGGACTAATCAGTTGGACTTTGTAAAGGGCGAGTCACACTGTTGTATCAGAGGTTCTGCGCAATAAAACCTTGTCAGCGGCCTTTCACAATAGGGGCGGCTGTGTTTGTGGAGGAAGTGTTTGTCTGAAATGCTTCTTCAGGCTTTTAAATGCATCAAAAAAATAAAAAATTCTTGATTGATATATTGAGCATATAGACTAGAGTATATTGATTTATTCAGGTTACATGAAGTTGCTTAAGAGATAAAACAATACATTGGCATTGTAAGGAATTATGAATGAAAATCAGCTATCAATCAATCAACAATCAGCTGGATCTTGAAATGTGTGTCCCCCCCCCCACACACACAGTTTCTTATTATCATCAATGTTGAAAACAGTTATGCTGCTTAATATTTTGTGTAATATTTTCTTTGGATACTTTGTCGAACAGAATTGATTTAAAATAGAAATATTTTGCATCATTATTATAAATGGCTTTATTGTCACTTTTGATCAACTGATGTGTCCCTGCTGAATACGGTATTAATTGCAATAAAAAAATATTACATTACGTAACAGCGCTCACAGTGACCAGAGTTTGATTCCCGTCTCGAGGTCTTACCTCTCTCCTCCCAGTGCTTTCCTGTAATCTCTCTACTGAAAATAGCCCATAAAAATAAAACAAAAACTTACATTATTAAGCATTTATACAGTCTAAACTAAACCACTGATTTTCTGAACATATTGTTTAAGAGCTGATGGAGTGCTGTAAGTATACATATAGCCTACTACATTTAACATTTAATATGAAAAAAAAAATATATATATTAGGGTTAGTTAGTCCAACCTGAAATTAAACCTCTGTCAGCTCTCAAATCTCGTTCTCCATTCCTCTTATTTTAACAAGCAAGCCTGTGTTCAGTTACCGCAATAGCATTTAGTGTGAACCTGGAGAGGCACGTCAATGCACCATTTTGAGAAGTCTGAACATTGACATAACAGGGTTATGCAATAATATATTTTTAAGAAGCACAGGGTTCAACATTTAGGAGCTCTGTTTAAAGGCCCTTACACAATGACATTTGTGAGTCACTAGATGGCAGAATTACTCATGTTTTGTAGCATGCAGGTACATATACTAAAATAGTTTAAAACAAATGAGGCACAAAACATTTATTTCAGTTTTAATTTTACTGTCATAAGAACTTGTTTTACTAGTTTATTGCATAAGCACTTATTTAATAATACAATATGTCCTATAACATGAGGAATAGCAGCTCTTGGTTCTATGTGTGGGATACTATATATATATGTTTTGTACACACAGACAGACAATCACTCACAGACACACATTCAAAAACATACCATTGCTGCTCTTGAATTACACACAGACAGCAGCACTTACACGTCAGATTGAGGTTTAAATAAAACTCTTCACGTCAGCACCATGGTTAGCTGTTTCCACACCTCACACTGCATGCATACTTTCACCAGAGAGAGTGTGTGTGTGTGTTTGGTGTTCGGTGTTAATTAGCTCTAGTATGTCCCCAGAAGTTAATTCAACCTGACAACCTTCCTTTGGGGACATATGGGGACACCCCCAACTGGTAAATTAATTAATAAAGCAAATACCGTGTTTGACTAATAATGCAAAATGCAAATGTTTTCTGTAAAAGTTAGGGTTTGGAAAATAATCATTGTGCAACAATTAGATTCATATAAAGCAATGGGAATCTATGGTATGTTTAGATACCTGACTAAATGTATGTAAGAGGACAGAGAAGCAAGGACTAAAGAGTATAATATGGCTCTCTGGAAGTAAGAGGGGAATAGCTGGCTATGAAAATACTCTGTGTAACATTGCTCTGTGGCTGACAGACAAGCAGGCATACACACAGATTCCTGAGTCTACCAAACATCTGCAAACGTACTGAAACATTTACCCACCAACACACTCAGACACACGCACTTTCCTTGACCTCATTCCAAAAACAACCAAATAATTGATGTTGCAAGCATAAAGAATGTGTAAATAAATATGAAAAAACATTAATTATAATAATAATTGTTATAAATTAAATATTTTAAAAGTTGACTTTTTGTTATGTGACCATAAAATGTCAGAGCCCTTTAAAATGTATTACATGCTCATACAAGTTTATAAAAAGACAAGAGCAGCTGCAGTTTGGCTTTGATCCTGCTATATTTTCAACAAGAACACAATCCATCATATGCAACACAAGTGCCAGCCCATAGCATAGCTAACCTATATTCCAACATAATAAAGGCATCTTTATAGCTTTAACTACAGGGACACAGAGTGAGAAGAGATCATCACCTGTTGAACTGTATCAAATAATATGCCACAGCCATATCACCCTGCAGCCCAAGACCGGTTGCCCACTGAAGCTAAGCAGGGCTGAGCCTGGTCAGTACCTGGTTGGGAGACCTCCTGGGAAAACTATTGGTGTTCCTGTGGCTCAGTGGTAGAGCATTGCGTTAGCAGTGCAAAGGTCGTGGGTTCAATTCCCAGGGAACACACATACTGACAATAAATGTATAACCTGAATGCACTGTAAGTCGCTTTGGATAAAAGCGTCTGCTAAATGCATAAATGTAAATGTAAAACTAGGTTGCTGCTGGAAGAGGTGTTAGTGGGACCAGCAGGGGGTGCTCACCCTGTGGTCTGTGTGGGTCCTAACGCCCAAGTATAGTGACGGGGACACTATACTGACAAAAAGCACCGTCTTTCGGATGAAAAATTAAACCGGGGTCCTGACTCGCTGTGGTCAATAAAAATCCCATGGCACTTCTCGTAAAGAGTAGGGGTGTAACCCTGGTGTCCTGGCCAAATTCCCTACACTGGCCCTTGTCAATCATGGCCTCCTAATAATCCCCAAACACTTGATTGGCTCTATGACTCTCTCTCCTCTCCACCTGTAGCTGGTGTGTGGTGAGAGCCAGTGTTGCCAACTTAGCGACTTTGTCGCTAGATTAGCGACTTTAAAAAAAAAAGCGCCTAGCGACAAATTTAGCGACTTTTGGAAAAATCTTAGCAACTTTCCAAATGTCGCCAGTACTGTCCTGCGAGCACGAGATCTTGAGTTACACCTCTCCCTGTGTCTGCTCTGATCAGTGAGCGCTGGCTCCGGCTGAGAGGATCAGCACATTCCAGTGACCGCACGGCAGCTGACATAGATGTCAATGAGCTGCGCATGTGCACACGGTGTTGCCACGGACCAATCACTTGCCTGCTTCTCATTTGTTTGAAATAAAACTATTTAATTTGACCGTTTTTTCTTCTGCCTTTTTTTTTTAAATCTCATGCACTTATATTACTCACTGTCACAGAGCTTTAGTTCATTCCAGTTTCTGAACTCTGAATGGGCTACGTCTGAGAGATTGTACGTGATTGTACTTACTCATACACAACAATAAACTTAATTAAACTTATTAAACTCATATACACATATAAAAAGCAAAATCCAGAATTGTATCATTGCAGATGATGTAACTGCTGGTTTTACAAGTTCAGTTCCGTTGTCTGACAGAAAATATGTAACGTTAAATGATAACAGTTTTATACTGGACACTCGGCTTGTATATTAAAGTACATTATGTGAGCACGGATTAGGGAAAACAGTTATACACCATCATTTTAGCAGAATGCAAAATAGGACGTGATTACGTCATTAATATGCAAATTTGCGCATGACGTCATTTAGCGACATTTCGAGCAGACTTTAGCTACTTTCCATTGAAAATAGTTGGCAACACTGGTGAGAGCATACACTTGATTGGCTCTATGACTCTCTCTCCTCTCCACCTGTAGCTGGTGTGTGGTGAGCGCATACACTTGATTGGCTCTATGACTCTCTCTCCTCTCCACCTGTAGCTGGTGTGTGGTGAGAGCATACACTTGATTGGCTCTATGACTCTCTCTCCTCTCCACCTGTAGCTGGTGTGTGGTGAGAGCATACACTTGATTGGCTCTATGACTCTCTCTCCTCTCCACCTGTAGCTGGTGTGTGGTGAGTGCATACACTTGATTGACTCTATGACTCTCTCTCCTCTCCACCTGTAGCTGGTGTGTGGTGAGAGCATACACTTGATTGGCTCTATGACTCTCTCTCCTCTCCACCTGTAGCTGGTGTGTGGTGAGCGCATACACTTGATTGGCTCTATGACTCTCTCTCCTCTCCACCTGTAGCTGGTGTGTGGTGAGCGCACTGGCGCAGTTGTCCTGTGGCAGCCGTCGCATCATCCAAGTGGATGCTGCACACTGGTGGTGGTTGAGGAGAGACCCCCCCACATGATTGTAAAGCGCTTTGGGTGTACAGCTATACACTATAAAGCGCTATATAAATGCATCATTAATTAATTAATTCATTCATTCATTCATTCATTAATTCAATAAGTCAAGGAGAACAGAATTTGACCTGGTTCTTCTGTCTGGAGGTCTCTCTCTCACTAGATATGCCATTCTCAAAGGCACTAGTAGATCAATTGATATCTAGGCTTATCTGTAGATGCGGATTTCAGTGTTGGGGAAAGATACTTTTAAAAGTAATGCACTTTTACAATTGTGCATTACTCCCTAAAAAAGTAACTAATTATGTTACTTAGTTACTTTTTATGAAAAGTAATGTGTTACGTTTTTATATCTGGGCAGGGCTTGCTTGTTTGTTTTTAATATAAAAAGTTATCCATTTACAAATATAAAAGCCCTTCCACAACAGAAGTGAAATGAATACGACTCAGGCTGAAGGAAATGTAAATTCACATCTGTAGAGTAGAGGGCGCAGCTCAAACAAATTGCATGAAGAATATGACGCAGGAGAAGAAAGTTCAACACTATAGCAATAACTATCTATAATGAAACACAAATGTGTCATTTTTGCTTAGTATGGTTGAATTGGATCATCAAAGGTCAGTAGCAAAGACATTGGTTAATAAAATAGGATTAAATATATAAATTATATATTTGTCTTGTTTAACATATTTAATTATTGCAGGTTTGCATCGTATTCTGAGTTCGCATTTTACTGTTTTTATTGTTGTATTTTTGAGGAATACTGAATCTGTTTTTGTGCAGGTGAGATGAGTTAATGCATGTTCATATTTAGTCTAGAACTACAGTAGCACACAGCGCACACAAGCCTCTGCATTTACTCCCGTTCCCATTTCTCTCAACATGGCAACGCAAGAGCTGTCATTCAATACATGGGAAACAAAGTAACTGGCATTACCTATTTGAGAAAGTAACTCAGATATTTCCTTATGAATTAAAAAGTAATCTAATTACATAACTCGCGTTACTTGTAATGTGTTACCCCCCAAAACTGGTGGATTTGTAATTTTGCCTACATTTGAGCTCTACCTCAAACAGCATTATTGAAACAGCACTGTTGCAAAAATAGTGCACATTTAATTCTTAAAGACTTAGTCCATGAGGGGGTTTCTCACTGATGGTTCAATCACAGCTGAAGGCTATAAATAATATGAGTGACAACTTAAGACAAAGGTTTATTAGACTTCAAAAGTCAGGGAGCGGGCGCTTCAGACTGAATTATCGGCATTTGTAGTATACGAAAATATTCTTTACAAGCATTTAAATTAATACTTAAAACAATCTTAAAGCAATATTAACCTTGAAATACCAGTTTTAAAATCATTCTGATGGTACACTGATTTATAATAATTTTGTGAGTCTGTTTTGGGAGTGACTTTGGTGTGCGGGTATAAAATTCTAGTAAGGCTATTCACTGTAATTACAACAGTGATACATTTACGACAGTGAATTTCACTTATTCAGTTTTATTACTTAACTGTAGGGAAATGACAATACATTGTATACCTATTAGATCGTGTTTTATTTATGCCTCCACCTATCCCAACCCTAAACCTACCCCTTACAATAATGCAAAATGAGTCATTATTGTTGTACAGTGTGACAAAAATTATGCAATATTGATGTGCGCATACCCAGTAGCCACAGCTGTATAACTTCTAGCCTTAACCAACTGTAGGGAGCTCCAAAATCGAAAAATACACAAAACTACATTCAGTTGCTTTAAAGATGTGTATTGACTCATCTTAAATTGACTCCTGGTCAGTAAATTCCTCCCCAACCATCCTCATGCTATTGGATTAATAATAATTAAAAAAGTATTTATAGGATTTTTGTTTAATTGGCATGTTTTATAATACAGAATTTATTTGCTTTAATATTTTGTTGGCTTTTACTGTCACGAATTCCCCCTTACTCTCCACAACAAACACATACATATACACAGGAAAGGGGAACACATGGCACTGAAATTCCACACCCTCTACAATAACATGTTTAACCCCCTTCCCACTCCCTGCGCTTCTCTTATCCCCCCACATCCCTCCACCCCACCACACATTTACACTGGACTCATCTCTGATTTGCTGATCCATTCCCACATTCCACATACTCTCTCTCTCTCTCTCTCTCTCTCTCTCTCTCTCTCTCTCTCTCTCTCTCTCTCTCTCTCTCTCTCTCTCTCTCTCTCTCTCCCCTTGCTTATTTGACCGTGTGCCACTTACACAGTGTATACTATGCACACAAGACACCATGTCTGAGGCTGATCGCAGATTTATGGCTAAACATCCTTGATACAGACTGTGTTTTACAGCTAAAGGAAGAGAAAAGGGAAAACCTCAATTGGAGAGACTTGCCGACCTGCTTAATTCAATGTAAGTGGAAACCAAATTACATTTCACAGTATGATATTATAAATATGCTGCAAAACACTATAGTAAGATGTACTGCAATCACATATGCTTTTATTGAACGTAACAGCTGCTATGGTGTTGCATTAATACTTAAACTCTATCAAGATGCATGTGTGTTTGTAAATGTTTGTGTTGAATCTATTGATATAAGTGAAAAACATTGAAGTATGTGTAATTGTACACATGCTATGACCATTAGGCAGCTGCAAAAGTGATTGTGTTTATATAAGATCAGAGATTAAATGTTCCCCTGGTGCAGTACAAAATAGCTCCGCTAGCTTTATAGTCATTGTATTTCATTTCATTTTACAACAGACTAGTCGTCATTCATCAAGACATACATTTCAACCAATAGATTGTGATTTATTTAAACCCACATGAAATATCCTTTATTTGGGCAGAGATTTAAGGCAATCTTTCCTAGCTTCCAAACTCAAATGTTTTCTCTACCATATGTTAGCAAGTAAAAACTGTCAGTCAAAAATAATTAAGAAGAAGTGACGTCAAAGAAGTGATGTTCCAAGAAAGAAGCTGCCAAAATCTCACTGAGTTCTTGGCTAGGGGTCCAACGTAATGTTATATTCTCTTAGGGCCCTATCAAAGGAACATCCTAACCCGAATCATATCTAATCTGTTTAGTTATCATGTCCATTTCATTTAGTAAGACAAAATCGATTAATTTCCAACACAGATTAAAAATTAACCGAACGTCCTGTTAAGTGATGTTAGCCTTTCTAGGACTTCTGCCAGATGTTACATGCTGCTTTTTCACATAATGTGAGAAATACTTTTACCTGCAAAACAGAAGCAAACCAATGTTCACTCTTGAATTCTTGTTGGGTCTTTTTTCCCCTCAATATCCTGTTCCTTTTATGTTTATCTGTGTATGCTGTTGTTGACAGTTGATACATTTTGTAAATTTCCAAACTCAAAAACTGATTCAAGTACATCTATCATATTTTTCCCATATATGGACTCCCTGCTGATCTCTAAAAAAATCTCTAAGTTGATTATAAAGCAGAAAGGCTCTCAAAAGCTTCTGATTGGATACAAAACTAATCTGACTGCAGCCAGCAATTACTTGTTATTTTACTGATTAGAGAGACTAGGGTGGTTACAAAGATTATGTATGTCTCCAAGCAAAGTCTGCAAGGAGAAGAGAAAACGGCAGATTCAGTTAGAGGTGGTGAGAACTGAAGAGATTTGAAAGGATTTAAAACCGACTCAGAAATGACTTCTCACAGGTAAGATATTTTATTTAACCAATAGATATGTAACCATATAACAGTAGCATGAGTTCATTACATAGGTTTAGCTATTGTAAATGGTCATTTCATTATGGATTGTGTAAATTATAAACCATATGGGTTGCCAAAATTAACGTCTTCAGCTGTAAAAATAGTGCACTTTCCTGTAGTGCTGATTCTCTTAAAGGGATACTCCACCCCAAAATGAAAATGGTGTCATTTTTCACTGACCCCCACGTCGTTCCGAACCCGTAAAAGCTTCGTTCGTCTTTGGAAAACAAGTTAAGATATTTTGGATAAAAACCGGGAGGCGTGTAACTGTCCCATTGACTGCCAAGTAAATTGCACTGTCAAGGTCCAGAAAAGTATGAAAAGCATAGCCAGAATGCTCCATCTGCAATCAGTGATTCAGTTTGACTGTTATGAAGCGAAGAGAATACTTTTTATATGGAAATAAAACAAAAATAACGACTTTATTCAACAATTAGGCACCGTAACATCTTATTGCCCTGGACGCAAAATGCATACACTCTTCTGTGTCAGCCGGGCCACAAGGGTGCGCTGTTTGCATTCAAATCAGAGCGTAAATCGATGAAGAAGACACAACCCCGTGTCGAGGCTGACACAGAAGACTGAACGCATTTTACGTCCAGGGAATAATCTCTAATATGGTGCTATGCTGACACAGAGGAGATGTTACGGTGCCTAATTGTTGAATAAAGTCGTTGTTTTTGTTTTATTTCCGTACAAAAAGTATTCTCGTCACTTCATAACAGTCAGACTGAATCACTGATGGCAGATGGAGCATTCTTGCGATGTTTTTCATACTTTTCTGCACCTTGACAGTGCAATTTACTTGGCAGTAAATGGGACAGTCACAAGCATCCTGGTTTTTATCCAAAATATCTTAACTTGTTTTCCAAAGATGAACAAAGCTTTTACGGGTTCGGCACGACATGGGGGTACGTGAAAAATGACACCATTTTCATTTTGGGGTGGAGTATCCCTTTAAACCTGTGTTTTGGTTACATTTCATCCACAGAGGTGCAGAGCTGGTAAACTTTTGTAATGTAATTAATAAAAAAAAAACATCAGTTTACAATTACTCAAGACTTACCCACTCAGATGACATCTTTGGGTACATCAGTGCTGCAAATTTCATTCATCTGTGCAGAGCCGAAGCACAATATTTAATAAATGCTGGCACTGATAAAGCATGCACAAACATTTTATTTTGTTTGGTAACTGAGATTGTCTTGGGATTTACCGAAAGAAATCAAAGAGTTTGCCTTTCATCACTGTAGCATAAGCCATTCAAAGCCCTTTAACTGAGACTCTGTAACATTGCACCAGAGAATATAACAGAAAGGCCAGATCACAGTACACAGTCACACACCCACTGCACCATACTGGAAAAATGGCAACAACATTGCTATTAGCAATGTAATAGCAACACTGCTATTAAGATGAATGGGGAAAAAGTTGAAAAACAAAAGCTACAAGGTTTATAGATTTTTCCCCTGCAAATCACAAGTATTTCATAGGATTTGTTCACCGCTCTATATCAAAACATTAGTGTCTGGCATTATGGAAAAAGACCTAACGTGAACCTAAAATACAGTGTGACAAAAGGTCTCCCAAACTAATAGAGAGGAACCGACATTCTTATGTCATTATATGGAATAACACTTCGCCACAGGCACCAGAGCTGATTAAGGCTTGTGTCTGGTTTGAAAACAGAGCGTTGTTTTTGTTGCTATGGGGTGTCCCAGCTCCAGGGGGATCACTCCACTCTAGGACTTTCTGTTACCCCAGGGCATGCAGATGGATCAACGTGCTATGCACAGAATGGCATTTCAACTGATCCCCTGGAAAGAGAAAAACACACTTAGTTCTTTTGAGAGTATATGATGAGGTAGAGCTGATGTCTAAATGCAGCCTAGATCATTTGTGACAGATTAGGTGCATAAATTGTCGGATGAGTTATGTGAACTGACAAGCTTTTTTGTTACAAGTGACAATAATTTTCTACATTTTACACAATCAACAATAATTTTACAATAATTTTAACAATCTACATTTTCAGTTCGATCATCTTTTTGAGTCCCAGTCGTTTTTTTTAAGCACATTCATGACTCATTCATCTTTCACAGTCACATTGTAGTCACACTTTTAAACAAAGTATTATAATTATTTTCTTCATGTATGGAGAATAGTCTTTCAAATTGAGGGTCACTACCTGGGCCGAGTGTTTAAAGTTAAAAGCACAAAATGACCACCTGACGCCCATAAAGCTGCTTATAGCTGCTAACCTCAACCCACACCAGACGTCAGCACTGACCTGCACCTGCTCACTGACCCAACACATGTAACCATGGTACTCATACACAGTGTTGGGGAAAGTTACTTTTAAAAGTAATGCATTACAATATTGCGTTACTCCCTAGAAAAGTAACTAATTACGTTACTTATCGCATTACTTTTTAAATATGAGCAGGGCTTGATTATTTGTTTTTAATATAAGAAGTTCTATTTAAATAGCAAATGTTAAAAGGCCTTTAACACCAAAAAGTGTTATAAATAAACCTCAGGCTGAAGGAAAAGTAAATTCACGTCTGTACAGTAGAACGCAGGAGAAGAAGGTTCAACACTCTTCAGCAATAAAAAAACAATGAAGCACAGTTATTAGTTTATCTTAAGTCATTTTTGTTTATTAGTATGGTTGAACTGGATCATCAAAGGTCAGCAGCAAAGACGTTGGTTAATAAAATGAGATTAGATATATTTGTGTTGTTTAACATATTTAATTATTGCAGGTTTGCATCATATTCTGAGTTTGCATTTCACTATTTTAATTCATTTTGATGAATATTGAATCAGTTTGTTTTTTTTGCGAGTGAGATGAAATAATGCACATTCACATTTAGTCAAGTCTACTACAGTAAGATCATGTTCATACAGTGCACACAACACCTCTGTACTTCCGATTTCTCCCAACATGGGGGCAGGAAACTTGTCAGTCAATAAATGGGAAAACAACGTAGCTGGTGTTACTTTTTTGAAAAAGTAACTCAGATATTTTCTTGTTATTTAAAAAGTAATGCGTTACTTTACTAGTTACTTGAAAAGGTAATCTGATTACATACTTGTAATGTGTTACCCCAACACACATAATGTTATACATTTATTACCAATCTGTTCTTGTGTGTAATGTAGTCCAGCAAAATAACAGACTTTTTACCATTATATCTAAAGCAAGACTAGATGGATAGAGACTTTTAGATGTAGACTTTTATCCATGCTCCTGGATGTGACTTTTCCTATATATATATATATATATATATATATATATATAATTCTACAAATAAATACAATTTTGTCACGTTCAATAAAAGATGTCACTGTTTTCTCTCAGTCTGTGATTTAGCGGTTTTCACTGATTCTTTCTGCAGTTACATCGTTACGCCAGTAGGTCAGGGCAAACTGTATGTGGTGAGTCATTCACTCATTAATTTAACCCAAAATGAATGCTGATTCATTATGAAACAAAAATAGTGACTTGCTGAATTCAAAATCGTTTATCAGCATCCTACTGTTTTTACTATTTCGTTATATGGCACAAATAGTAAGGGTAATTAATATGCTAGTAGTATACAGCTCCGAATCCAGCATCTGTCTTTATGAGTTATTGAATCATTCAGTGATTCGTTCTGAACCGATTCATTCAGGAATACGCTCCCTTGTGTTGCTCTGTTAAATCATCTGTGTAAATAGTTTAAACGTTGGCTTAGCAACATAGACAAAGTAACGGCAATATGTTAAAATGTAAGCTACTCATTATTAACTTGATGTTTATTCAAGTGTTGTATTCGGTGTCATTAACGATTCAGAACACTCTGTTATGCTGCTTGATATTGCAAACTATCATTTGTTATCATTATTATCATTATAAGTGTTCATTGAACTTTCTTAATCTTCTAGTCATTTAATGTACTTAATCTACCTACACTATAGGCTATTAATGAATTGAAAACCTTACACATTAACAGAAGTTACGCCTTGCAAAATAAGGTGGATAAAAACAATATCAGTCAAATAAAGCTTGTGTATCAGGATCAGCTGGCTTTAAGGCCTATTGAGTTTCCCCCCATATTGATTGATTGGTTGATTTTGAATCTTTTCTCTGTTTTAAGCTCAGAAGACAATACCAAGTTTACTGCAGACAAGAAGAGGAAGTGTGTCACGTCTAGTAAAACAGCTGCTGCCCATCCATGTCCTGCATTTCATAACAACAGAGCCATGGAGGGAGAGGAATCACAGGTCAAGCTTGAACGAGTAGAAAAAATGCGTTGCTACTGGGAGCGCAAACATGTCCAAATAAAGACCCTGGAGCAGGTAACTCTCCAAAAGAAGAAAAGTTAGACACTGACACTGATGTAAAAAAAAAAAGGTTAATTTGAATGAACAGATATTTTGGTTAGAAGCCAAGCCTGTGTTGTGCATCATCTCATAGGAATGTGTACAATACTGTTTCTAATTTAATTTTAATTAACTGTATTAATATGAAAGAAATACTTTTATTCAGCAAGGCATATTAAATTAATCAAAATGCTGTTCTTTTGAACTTTTTATTCATCAACATTATTTTTAGTGTTTCCACAAGCATATTACATGGCACATCTGTTTTCAACATTGATAATGATAAGATATGTCTCTATACACACTAAACTGGCATATTAGAATGAGGAGATTGACATTTTAAATATTTTCAAATACAAAACAAGTATTTTTATTGTAATAATAATTCACAATATTGCTTGTTTTGCTCTATTTTTGATTAAATAGATGCAGCCTTGGTGAGACTTCTCTCAAAAACATTAAGAAATCTACCAATACCAAAAGTTTAAGCTTTAGTGTATAAGTTGTTTGTACATTATTTGAAGCTAGTTGTGGTATTTTAAATATGCCCATAGAGGGAGCTATATTACAATGAATCACACCCATTATAACTGTGAAGAAATTTCCTATTTGTTTTTGCAAACTGAGGACTTTATTGTCTGTGGTATGTGACAGCATGCCACAATTAATTTGAAAATAACTATAAAATTATTTAAAGTTCAACTTTCCGTTGAAACGTCTAGCAGCCTACTTTCTTCACTTACAAGCTATGCCTTACTTCTGGTTATTTTTATAGAGATTGCACATGCACACATTAACTCGCAGTCTAACATACACATGCCAGCACTCCCAAAAACGTTTATCAACTTTCAAAAAAGTAGCAAGGTCTGCGTACACCATAAACGTGTTGTGGCACTGTGTATGTTTACTGATCGTCCAGGAGGGGGCGCCAGATCATGTAATATTATACTACTTGTTGACTCAATAGGGCTTACAAAACTAACAATTTGTCTTATAACTACACCTGTGACATTTCTTATATTATATTATAGTGGGAATATACCTTTAAACATACCATGCATATATCCGCTTGTTGATTTACATAATTTTCTGTATATTATATATTTAAAGTTTTTTTGGGGGTGATTTGACATCAGTTTTCAAACATTTTCTCTGTATCTGACTATAGTTAAAATGGCATATGTATATATATATATATATATATATATATATAATATATAATATTAAGTATATATATGTATAATTAATATTAATATATAAATATTGGTATAATATCAATTTCTTGTTATTCTATATTACTGCATGTTTTATATTACTGTGTATTGTGACTGTGTGCCAGGTGACCTATAGGGTGCAAAACAAAGTCAGAAAGAAGTAACTCAAGAACTGCAGTCTATTTAAATCAGATCGCTACTGTTACGGTGTGACCCCCAACATATCTCTTATTGCTTTGTGAGTGTGATTACACAGCTTGGTGTTTTGAATAGCTGTGACTGTGTGTTTGAATGTCAGTATGCACGTGCACATATCTCTAGTCTGATTATAGTAGTCACACATGTGGAGAATCTATAACAAGTTGTGATTTCCCTTTAAAATGCACTAGAGTATCAGTGCACCATAGATATGATGAGTATGCTGCTCGCATATGGATGTGTCAGATTATACAGACCATGTGCCATTCACCCCATTGTGTGTGTGTGTGTGTGTGTGTGTGTGTGTGTGTGTGTGTGTGTGTGTGTGTGTGTGTGTGTGTGTGTGTGTGTGTGTGTGTGTGTGTGTGTGTGTGTGTGTGTGAGAGAGAGAGAGAGAGCGAGTGTGAGTGAGTGAGCACTTTATAAGTGCTGTGTCTAACGTTAAAGGATACATCGAGTTCTGCTAACTGCCACCAGTTTGCTGTAGAGCTAGAGTTCCACCTGTCCAACTCTTGTCTCACTGACTGACAGATGTTTTGCTCCTTGTATGGAAGAGGGGAAGCGTTCTCTCCCTGTTACCCACGTCTTTCCTTTGCTGTGACTGCCCACCTTTCGTAATCTGTAGCTCGCCTGCACGGCTCATGTCAACAATCGGACCGGCATTAAAAGAAAGAGATAGAGAGGTAGACAGACTGCTAAGACAAAGTTAAGGAAACTTAAAAAGAAAAGGCTGCAGTTGAGAGGAGGCTTGCTGGGTGTGAATGTAGATGCCATGGAGAACTTCTTGCGGGATAAGGACCTTTGGATTGTGGGAAGTGTGTGTTTGGTTGCATCAATCCTATGGAGACGATTTTGGAATTTATTTACGTACAAGAGGAAAAGAGGCAGTTCACCAGAAAGTGCATCTATTGACATTCAGGTACAACTTATTAATTTATTCAAATTTGACATTTTTCTTCCAAATGTAATTTTGTGCTAATCCACTCGATTGTGTTTACATGAAATTGTGATTTGAATACTAAGCAATATATAGTAATAGTATATAAAGTACTTTTTATCCATTTTCATTAGCTTTGAACAAACAATCCATGTTAACGTTAAATCAAATAGCCTAGCTGTAAATGTATGATATAAAGCCCCTAAAGTGGTTCCTGATGGTAATTATGAGGTCTTTAAGGAAAATATAGAACTAAAAACGTAAAACTGAATTAACTAAACTTCCAAGTAATGAGTTGTTAAGCATTATATCATGTAGCAACAATGTCCTTGTGCATAAAAATCAATTTATGTAGTTAATTAAGTTTTACAGAGAAAATATTTTTTTACACTGAGGGTTTATCTGACAGTTTGGTTGAAAACACCTGCTATGCATGGATAGCTATTGATGAAAAGAAGTGATGTATTCAGGATTTTGTACATTTCAAAGACTCCTCTTATATATACTGACCAAAATTATAAACGCAACACTTTTGTTTTTGCCCCCATTTTTCATGAGCTGAACTAAGATCTAAGATTTTTCTATGTACAAAAAAGGCCTATTTCTCTCAAAATTGTTCACAAATCTGTCTAAATCTGTGTTAGTGAGTACTTCTTTGTGTGACAACCATTTGCCTCACGCAGTGCAACACATCTCCTTCGCATAGAGTTGATCAGGTTGTTGATTGTGGCCTGTGGAATGTTGGTCCACTCCTCTTCAATGGCTGTGCAAAGTTGCTGGATATTGGCAGGAACTGGAACACGCTGTCATATACGCCGATCCAGAGCATCCCAAACATGCTCAATGGGTGACATGTCCGGTGAGTATGCTGGCCATGCAAGAACTGGGATGTTTTCAGCTTCCAGGAATTGTGTACAGATCCTTGCAACATGGGGCCGTGCATTATCATGCTGCAACATGAGGTGATGGTCGTGGATGAATGGCACAACAATGGGCCTCAGGATCTCGTCACGGTATCTCTGTGCATTCAAAATGCCATCAATAAAATGCACCTCTGTTCGTTGTCCATAACATATGCCTGCCCATACATAACCCCACCGCCACCATGGGCCACTCGATCCACAACATTGACATCAGCAAACCGCTCACCCACACAACGCCATACACGCTGTCTGCCATCTGCCCTGTACAGTGAAAACCGGGATTCATCCGTGAAGAGAACACCTCTCCAAACAGACGCCATCGAATGTGAGCATTTGCCCACTCAAGTCGGTTAGTGACAAACTGCAGTCAGGTCTAGACCCCGATGAGGATGACGAGCATGCAGATGAGCTTCCCTGAGATGGTTTCTGATAGTTTGTGCAGAAATTATTTGGTTAATGCAAACCGATTGTTGCAGCAGCTGTCCGGGTGGCTGGTCTCTGATGATCTTGGAGGTGAAGATGCTGGACGTGGATGTCCTGGGCTGGTGTGGTTACACGTGGTCTGCGGTTGTGAGGCCGGTTGGATGTACTGCCAAATTCTCTGAAACGCCTTTGGAGACGGCTTATGGTAGAGAAATGAACATTCAATTCACGGGCAACAGCTCTGGTGGACATTCCTGCAGTCAGCATGCCAATTGCACGCTCCCTCAAAACTTGCTACATCTGTGGCATTGTGCTGTGTGATAAAACTGCACATTTTAGAGTGACCTTTTATTGTGACCAGCCTAAGGCACACCTGTGCAATAATCATGTTGTCTAATCAGCATCTTGATATGCCACACCTGTGAGGTGGATGGATTATCTCGGCAAAGGAGGGGTGCTCACTAAAACAGATTTAGACAGATTTGTGAACAATATTTGAGAGAAATAGGCCTTTTGTGTACATAGAAAAAGTCTTAGATCTTTGAGTTCAGCTCATGAAAAATGGGGGCAAAAACAAAAGTGTTGCGTTTATAGTTTTGGTCAGTGTATACAGAAGTGTACATTTTGTTTTGATATGAAATGGGTTATCTTTGCACTTTTTCACAAAGCAGACAGTTCTGATGATACTAAATATTTACTCAACGTGGTATATAAGTCTTTATTTTTTAACAAGCGATGTAATGTGACATAGGCGTGCCCTAACACAACTAGTCACATAACATAAAAATCACAGAAAGGCTTGTTACTAAAAACACTTGACCAATGATTTTTTTGTACATAGCTATGTTTTATAAATCAACTAGTGCATTTCTAAGTTGTAACAATAATAATAGCAATATTTTGAAAATGAAATGAGTAAACTACACTTCTAATATCTAGAGTGAAATGCAGCAAACGTATAGGCAGTACATGTAAAAAGAGTGAAGGTGTACTGTGTGATTCACTGTCTTCCTTCTCTCGTGTTAGTTTTGACACCATTGTAATTTCAATGATCTGCTATCTCACCCAAGTGGCATTCAGAACAACATGTGTCTCAACCCCATATATTAGTGTTGCTTATATAGTGCATGGGGTAATTATAACTGTGACTCATTATTGGTAGTCATAAAGTCCTGCTAGCTGATTGCTTTTTAAAAAATTAATAAAGGGAGTAATAAAATGTACTTGACTTCCCATCATTCTCTTGAAAGGGTCCAAATGAGGTCATTTCTTAATATCACAACTTTGAAGGCATAGGTCACCCTAGGTGTGAGTGATATGACTAAAATCTTATATCACAATGTGAGTCATTTTATTTCACAGTAATGATATAGAGTTGCTTTTGCTTTAAAGTGCCCTTAATATGGGTTATGAAAGGCTCCAGCAACAGGTTGACATGCATGCAAGGTCAAAAAACACTTTCATTTTCTTATAATATGCATTTATTTTTACCTTATTTGCTCAACGACTCCCAAATGATTTGTTTAAGGATTCATTTTTCCAAACCACTCCACGTTTGTGTGACGCTAATCTGCGATGATTGGTCCGATTGGTCGATTTCATTTAAAGCAGCCTTTGTGAGCGTGTGTACAGCGTTTCCGGTGAAATAGCTATTTTTAACGCTCCAAAAGCAAGCACCTATTAGCAAAGAATGAATTCGCATTTTCATTCAGACCAACTGCAAAAATCAAGTTTTCCCAGGTCTGCAGGATTAACAAGTGGGCGGACAATATGCTAATGTTTCATGTTAAGGTCAACATAAAACAGCTTGGGATTCGTTTTAAAATATATTCAGATGAGTCCAAAGATGAAGAAGATAGAGTTGGCATAGGATATATATATATATATACCAACATTGAATGTAAGTATTGGAAAAAGATTACCTGATCAGTTGTCAGTTTAAATGGCTGAGATGATGGTTATTATAGTAGGATTGCAGTGGGTGGAGGAAATAAAGCCATTAGTGTGTAAAGCAAACAAAATAGCAAAAAAAATCAACTAGGATAAGATATGTTACACATATTCCCTTTGGTAAAGGAGAAACTAAGGCAATGATCAAAAAATAAATGACGAAGAAATGGAAGGAAAGGTGGGACACGGATAACAGTGGAAGAAAATATTGCAGTGTAGAGAAATCAATTAAGGCACAGAGTGTGAATAGAAAGAACAGAAGGGAGGAATCAGTTTTAACTATACTGAGGTTTGATCATCCAGGATTCAACAAAACATAGTTTTTATTAGGAAAAAGTCAATCAGATGAATGCTTAGAATGTAAAATTTTACTAACATGTTTTGTTAAAATCACAGAAAGTGCAGAACATATATTATTACACTGTAGGAAATATAGGGAGGAGAGGATTAAATCAAAGCAAAAAATAAGTCAGCCTGGAAGAAAATGGAACCTTGAGGGTGTATTAGGAACAAAAGGAGAAGGGGTTAAGGATACACAACAAGCTGTTATAGAATCAAAAAACACTCAAGCTCACTGAAGACAAGTAATCAGTCAGTGATTAAATAAGAAACTAATTATAAGCAATAGAACAATAACACATAAGAACAAATAAAATGAGAAATGTATAAAGTAATCAAATGTACTGTGTAAAACACTGCATATTCTTCACTGTGCAAATACATATTTCTTTTTTTTTTTTTTTGTATATATTTATTTTCTTTATATTTCTTATAAGAGTTTTTCTCTCTCTTGTTGTTTGATTAACATGAATAACAGACAGCAGGAATATTAGACTGCTGTCACTTTAAGAGCTTCCCGGATCCAATTTACTGTTACATGTGTTTTCTTTCTCAGCTGTTTGCTTTCACTTAAGGCCTAAATTACTGTGTTTACCAGAATGCTTGCAAATACGGGCATTTTGATACATACAAGTGTGTGTATTTATCTGTTCAAGGCCTATAAAGCAGCAAAAATAGCTATGAGCACTGTCTTTGCGTGCACGGACTTCTCTGACAGCGCTCACAAGTCACTTGTTTTTAAACCGCAATGCTTAAAACGCATACAGACGATAAGTGTTTGTGACCACGTAGCACAGCAACGTCACGTTTGTGTAACCGCTAGGGTGTCGAAATTAATCGTTTCATATGGTGCATCGCGATGCAGACGAGGACGATTCGGTATCGGTTCAGTAATAGACCATAACCGATTATAATCTACTGAAGCTTTCCTGACGTCATTTGTCGCATACATGCTTTGTCGCGGGAGCATACAATGGCGGAGGGAGGCGGGACGCGAGTGCGCGTATAATTAAAAATGCTCCAACTACTTCAAAAGCCGACATCTGGCTTTTATGAACAACCTGGTAAGCACGACCTGGAGAAGACACGCTGTGTGTAAATCATGTCACGCACAAATAAAATATGCAGGGGGTAATACAACTAACTTGAGAAACCACATCAGCCGTTTTCACCCTGTGCTGTTAACCCTGTCAGTGCCAAGTATTTAGTATTTACTTTTGTGTATTTGTTCTAAATGCTCCTGTTGTCTTCTGTGCCCAGACTTAGTTTTGTTTGATGTTTGATATATTCAAGAAGCGTGTTTTCTTTAAGCAGGTAAAATGAAAGTTTCAGTTCATATATCTGACTGCTTGTATTTATTGACAAAATTGTATACATGTGAAGTAAAATTGAAAATTGAGGATGTTAAATTCTGCGATTTACTTACCCTCAAGTTGTTCAAAACCTATATGAGATTCTTTCTTCTGTTGAACACACAAATAAATATATTCTGAATAATGTCTGTAACCAAACGTTGAACGTAAGCATTGATTTGGATAGTATGGATACAAATTTAAATAGAAGTCAATGGCTACCAGCTCTTTAGTAACCAACATTCTTCATAGTATCTTCTTTTGTGTTTAACGAAAGAAAGAAACTCATATTGGTTTGGAACAACTTGAGGATGTCTAAATGATGACTTTTGTGTGAACTTGTGGGAACTTAAAGAGGAGGACAATCAAGCAATAACAAGATTCTTGTTTGCATGCACAATATACATTTTACATTTACATTTTAGTCATTTAGCAGACGCTTTTATCCAAAGCGACTTACAAATGAGGACAATAGAAGCAATTAAAATAAAAAAGAGCAACCACATGCAAGTGCAATGACAAGTCTCAGTTAGCCTAACACAGTACACGTAGCAAGGTAGCTTTAAAAAAAAGAAACAAGTAGATAGAATAAAAAAGAAAGAAAGCTAGTGTTAGTTTTTCAAGAAAAGCTAGCAGTTAGAGATTAAATATGCAATTGATAGAGGGTCAAGTGTGTGTGTTTTTTTTTAATTAAAAGAAGACAGATAGCTAAAATAGAATTAGAACAGAGAGTGCTATAGTTAGAGGATCAAATATAGGATACAGATAAATATTTACATTTGGAATGTAAATATTACAAAATAGAAATCACCATTATAGACATTTGATGTTTAAAACTAGATAGATAATTCATTTTGCGATTATATATTTTAAGATAAATATAAGTAAATATGGGATTTGTGCCTTTAATGCATAAAAAAATAATGGAACTCAGAATAGTACTTTATACAGTATGTGGAAATCTCTGCTACTCTGATCTGGTCTTTCAGAGGATTTCACTCACAATCCAATTTTACTTGAATCTAATGTTTGCTGTAAAAAATGAAGTAAAGATAAGCATTGACGTGTTAGGTAAAGCTCAGACAATATAGTGTTACTCCTGAAATAATCTGTCCCTTGGTTTAGAACAGCATGTGCTAATGTGAAAATTCTGTGTTACCTCAAGTCTTCTTGTCTTCGCGTCTGATTTAGAGGTGAAAAGGGAGGGAGGTTCATATCAACAGCTCTGCATTATGAAAAACTGCAGACTTGTTAGTTAAGTGTCAGGTGTCACCATGCGACCATACATATTGAGAGACATCTGCCATCTTTTAGGCCTGAGTTTAAGATGTGTGTATTTGATTCTCATATATAAACATTTTCATTCATTTGGGTTACACAGTTTTAACAATCATTTAAAAATCTTATAAATTGCATACAATACACTGCAAATACTTGTCAGTAATGAATGAAATGGGGAATGTCTCTGTAATAGTACTAATAAACTAAATGTGTTTAAATACAAATTTATTTAAATGCAAATTAACCAAGTTTAGATATGTATCAATAAATCATATTTGTTTTATTAAACCTCACACATTTAATAAAAAATATATTGTCCTACAGCTAGCCATAGTTTAACCATGCTCATACTTGAATAAATTGTTTTACAATGAACAGATTTATGCTGAATATAAGCAATTTGAATACATGCATTTAGAAAATATGACCTGTGTCATCTGTGATACAACACAGCAGCATGAACTGCATTCATTTGACATCTTTGATATATTTTTAACTTTAACTTTTTTTATAGATTTTAGTATATTACTAGATTTTTTTAAATTACCTAAGTCATAATCTGTAGGTAATTATATTAAATTATGAATTTCTACTGTGGTGCATTTACTACCTCTCAATTGCTAAATCTCTCAAACATTGTAATATTTCCTATTGAGACAGAAAAAAGAGGATTATCACTATGTTGATGTAAAACAATTCTAGGTAACCCTTTTGGACTAATATAAATAAGATTTGTTGTAAAATAAAATGTATTGCACTGTGCAGTACAGTCTAAATGTCTTTGAACCACAACTTAATTCAATTATTTTTTGTTTTTGTTTTTTAAACATTTAAACAATTGCCAAGTGAATAACTTGGGTAACTGTCAGACCTGTGGGACTTGTCTTGTGTTTCCCTCCCTCTTATGCCCATATTAGTTTTTTCCTGTTCCTGTCCCCATTCGGTTCATTTAGTCCCAGCTGTGTCTGATCTGTTTCCAGGTGGGTCTCATTTTCCCATCGTTAGTTCTGTCTATTTATAGTGTGTTCTGCCCCTTGTTTCCTGTCTTCTGTTATACGTCATGTGTGACACCTGTCTACCCCGTGTTGTACTAGTGAATTCTCCTGCGTCTCCACGTTCCTTGCTCCTCGCTCCTCACAGTGCTAGTCGTGATGGAACAGCGGGCCGATACAAAAGAAGTGAGCGGCGCCTTTTTTTCCCACATTTAGTTTTCCCGTTTTTCCCCTTGTTTTCTCCCGCGGCGTCGAATCTGCTGCACGATTCGCTGCCCTAGCCCGTCAAGATCTCCCTTTTTATGAGTACGCCGGGGAATTCTGCAGGCTCGAATCGGCATCGTTGTGGGATGACGCCACTCTCACTTCGCTGTTCTGGCTCGGGGCCAACTACTCTCACTTCGCTGTTCTGGCTCGGGGCCAACTACCACCTCCCATAAACCACCGGACTAAGTTGGAGGGAAGGTGTCCGGGCCCGAGCCAGAACCAGCCCACACTCAGCCCACCAGCTGCGGCTCACTCCAGCCCAGTGCACGCTCCAGTGCCTGCCCCTCGAAAGCCCTTTGCTGTGCCTGCGCCTCTAGACATCACGGAGCTGGTGGATGTTAGAGACTTTGCGCTCCTCCAACTTCTGTTTGAAGATGCCCCACAGATTACCTATACATCCTCAGCTTCTTTAGCAAGGCAGTGGTCGTCTTGGAGGTGTGTTTGGGGTCGTCTATGGAGGTGTGTTTGGGGTCGTTATCATGGAATACTGGAATGCGGCCCAGTCTCTGAAGGGAGGGGATGCGGCCCATGCTCTGCTTCAATATGAAGGGAGGGGATCACATGCTCTGCTTCAATGTATGGCATTCATTGTTCCCTCAATGTACATGTTGGCATTCATTGTTCCCTCCCCAGTGCCGGCAGCACTCATGAAGCCCCAGACCATGACACTCCCACCACCATGCTTGATGTAGGCAAGACACACCATGTCCATGTCCCACTCCTCACCTTGATGTTTAGGCAAGACACACTTGTCACACACGTACTGACACTCACCTGTTTGTCGTCACAATTTATCTTGGTCTCACGCTTCAGACCACAGGACACCATCTGAACCAACGTCCTTATCTTGGCTTATCTCATCAGCAAACTGTTTGTGGGACCACAGGATGAATGACGCTGAGCTTAGTCTGCACTCAACTTCTTTGGTCGACCTTCAGCAAACTGTTTGTGGGCTCTGGATATGACGCTGAGCACGTGCACTCAACTTCTTTGGTCGACCATGGCGAGGCCTGTTCTGAGTGGAACCTGTCCTGTTAAACCGCTGTATGGTCTCAGCCAGTTTCAGGGTCTTGGCAATCTTCTTATAGGGTCTTGGCAATCTTCTTATAGCCTACACCCTCTTTATGTAGAGCATCCATTCTTTTTTTCAGATCCTCAGAAAGTTCTTTCCCATGAGGTACCATGTTGAACTTTCAGTGACCAGTATGAGAGAGTGAGAGCGATAACACCAAATTTAACACACCTGCTCCCCATTCATACCTGAGACCTTGTAACCCTAATGAGTCACATGACACCATGGAGAGAAAATGGCTAATTGGGCCCAATTTGTACATTTTCACTTAGGGGTGTACTCACTTTTGTTACTTGAGTTATTTTGAGGGGACAGCAAATTTACAGTTATACAAGCTGTACACTCACTACTTTACATTGTAGCAAAGTGTCATTTCTTCAGTGTTGTCACATGAAAAGATATAGTAAAATATTTACAAAAATGTGAGTGGTGTACTCACTTCTGTGAGATACTGTATGCATACATTGACATTGAGATGCAGCAAAAACACTCTTGTGGAAACATACATGTGCACATATATGCATACCCACGCGGTTTTAAAGTTCTCTGCTTACAGTTTCTAGTAAGGACTGCATTGTTGGTGTACAGTTACTGTCACACCTGTAAATTTGTTCTTTATCACACACGCAAATGCACATTCTCTGGCCAGTGCAGACATTTCCACTTGCTTCTGCAAGCATGACACATCTAACACATTTATAATGGGATTCATTTTGAGGCATTAAAGAGGTGATTGACACTCAGTCTCTTCAGGTAGTTAAAGAGGTATTCAGCAGCAGTCTGATTTTATGGGCTGTCATCACCTTCAGACTGGTTGTTCTGGGGGCACAGTTGTCATACAAGGACAGAAAAACTCTGTGTTCTTATTTAGCTGAATTGTTGTTATTAAAGCGTGAATTGATATAGTATATGCATCCTTGAGGTTTTTATTAGGTTCCTACAAAGTAGATTTCTGGCATACAGTTGTATGTAAGCTCTGCCCCCTTGTGGTATATCACATTAACTGTCCCACTTTAAAGGGATAGTTCATGCTAAAATGAAAATTCTGTCAGCATTTACAGTACTTACCCTCAAGTTAGTTCCAAACCAGTATGAGTTTATTTCTTCTGTTGAACATAAAAGAAGATATTTCAAGAATGTGTACAGTTCAGTTTACAGAAGCCATTGACTTCCATAGTATTTTATTTCTACTATTGATTACCCTAAATATACTAAAATGCATTAGAAATGCATTTATTTCATGTTAAGTTTACTTCAAATACATTTACATATTTATGTGCTCAATAAAAATACTGTGCAATTGTACTTTTGGAATAATAATCTGACATACTTAAAGTCAACTAATGTTGTGTTTAATGCACTTTAATTGTGTTGAAGAAGTGCTGAGTTCCAACTAAAGATATACTGAAGTATATTTGATTGAAGTATATATTTGATTAAAGTGGAACTATTGGAAGTATATTTTAGGTACAATTGAGATATAAAGACCGATATTATTCAAAGTTCATACAATCCTCATCAATAGTGACATTAAAACTCATTTTAGGCTTAATATTAAGAATTGTGCATTGCGCACAAGTGATACTACAAATAAAGTTTAATTATAATTTGTTTATCAATAAGTCTCAAATGATATGTCAGTATGTATGTTAATAGATTTGAAATATACTTATTATAAAAATAAATATAACTATATTACTTTTTACTAGGATACCGTCAACTCTTTGGCTACCAACATTTATGTTTGGAATACACTACATGACTTTTGGCCAAATTTTTGCCCCGATTTACAGTCTGGATGGAACCGGAGTTGATACATTTCACACAATGATTCAATTTAGTTACAGAATATCATGTTTAATATTTTAGAAACAAGGCTGTTTGTTGTGTTCAGTTTTGTCCTTAATTGCTTATGATGCTGATGTTGATGCTGGTTAGTGCTAGGGACAGCAAAATGCAATTTAGATGAAGATGAACCAAAATTACTGATAGAGTTTCCTTTAAAAATGTTACTCCTTCATATGTCGTTTAATACTTCACATACTAGTAGTTGACTTTATTACAGATACAGCAGTTGTATTTGATATTTTGATTAATGAAACATTCCATGTATTTTACTTCATGTTTTTTTTTATAAATGTAACTGTTGTTTAATGAATGTAAAATAATATCTATACAGTAGTTATGAGCAGAGCTGGGTAGTAACTGATTACATGTAATCTAGATTACGTAATCAGATTACAAAAATTAAGTACTTTTAATTTACATTTTAAATACTTGTAATCAGACTACAGTTACTTTTTATGGATTACATGATTGCATATTATTCATACAATAGCAATAATTTATTCATAAATAATTGATTCTCCCTAATTTCTCTTTTTCATCTTTTAAATGTTCCTTTCTAAAATATCCTACCGATTATATACATATTATATGTGTATATATAGTCCAGTTTTGTGGACATTCACCCAAAGATCAGTCATTAGTCAGGTGGCGACAGCATTTGACCACTGGATTTACAAAATCATTTTAGGTTTAAGTGGTTCAACATTGCATCAACTACTGATGAACACATTCATTTTATTTCAATTTTTCTGTTTTTTTTTTTACCATGGACAGATACATCTCAAAAAATTACAATATGGTGAAAAAGTTTCTTGTAACACATTTCAAAAAGTGAAACTTTCATATATTTTAGATTCATTACATGTAAAGTAAAAATGATTAGAGCTTACATCTAATGAAAGTCAAAAATCAGTATCTCAAATTATTAGAATATTTACATTTGAGTTTCAATAAATGACCATCCATACAGTATAAATTCCGGGTATCTCTTGTTCTTTGAAACCACAATAATGGGGAAGACTGCTGACTTGGCAATGGTCCAGAAGACGATCATTGACACCCTCCACAAAGAGGATAAGTCACAGAGGGTCATTACTGAAAGGGGTGGCTGTTCAAGGAGTGCTGTATCAAAGCATATTAAAAGCAAAGTTGACTGGAAGGAAGAAATTGGGTAGGAAAAGGTGCACAAGTAACAGGGATGACCGCAAGCTTGAGAATACTGTCAAGCAAAGCTGATTCAAACACTTGGGAGAGCTTCACAAGGAGTGAACTGAAGCTGGAGTCAGTGCATCAAGAGTCACCACGCTCGGACATCTTCAGGAAAAGGGCTACCAAGCCACTTTTGAAACAGAAACATTGTCAGAAGCATCTTACCTGGGCTAAGGAGAAAAATAACCGGACTGTTGCTCAGTGGTCCAAAGTCCTCTTTTCAGATTAAAGTAACTTTAGCATTTCATTTGGAAATCAAGGTCCCAGAGTCTGGAGGAAGAGTGGAGAGGCACAGAATCCATGTTGCTTGAAGTCCAGTGTGAAGTTTCCACAGTCAGTGATGATTTGGGCTGCCATGTCATCTGCTGGTGTTGGTCCACTGTGTTTTCTGAAGTCCACAGTCAACGCAGCCATCTACCAGGAAATTTTAGAGCACTTCATGCTTTCTTCTGCTGACAAGCTTTATGGAGATGCTGATTTCATTTTCCAGCAGGACTTGGCAC
Source organism: Ptychobarbus kaznakovi (assembly GCA_027422405.1). Classification (NCBI taxonomy): domain Eukaryota; kingdom Metazoa; phylum Chordata; class Actinopteri; order Cypriniformes; family Cyprinidae; genus Ptychobarbus; species Ptychobarbus kaznakovi. The sequence goes on along the minus strand of CM049794.1, from coordinate 39,978,771 downwards.
CTGTGTATCTTGTGTAATATTATAATTTTCTGAGACACTGAATTTTGGGTTTTCATTATCTGTAAGCCATAATCATCAACATTTCAAGAAATAAAGGCTTGAAATATTTCACTCTATGTGTAATGAATCTATATAATATATGGGTTTCACTTTCTGAAATGAGTGACAAAAAATATTTACCTTTTTCATGATATTCAATTTTGTTTTTAGATGTACCCGCATTATTAATTATAACTAATTAAAATGCACATTATTCACGTTATTTCTTAGTTACATGTAATGCAGGCATTCCAAAACTTTTGTCATCTAAACCTTATTCACCAAATATATTTTCTTTAAGTACCACTGAGATTTTAAAATAACTATTTCAATTATTAAGTATCACATTTGCATGTTCATGGTTTCTTTGATGTTGATTAATGATCACATGGCATGCAGGTAAATAAAAATATTTCTTCTTTTTTAGTAAGTGTTTTATTTAAAACAATGACTATAGAAATACAAAGACGGTTCACTCCTATATTATGAATGGCAGAAACTGCAACACACAATATGGAGGAATAATCCCACCTTCTAAATGAAAGAGGTACATTTCCCATAGATACCTGACTAGACCTGCCAATTCCCATGTGCAGTATAAGCCCGTTATGACTCCGTATGTGCATTGGCTGGTCTAGCCTGAAAAATATGCTTTTAAACATTATTTGAGCATAAGAAACATTTATGGGGTAATTCATTTCAGATTTTTGTTGCTGATCTGACATGTCATTTAATTTCGTTAATCATTTTTGTGATTTATTTTTGTGAGACTTTTTTATGATTTAATTCATTGTCAGCTTTTCATTAAACTCACAACCCCCCTGCAGTTCATTTACGAACAATTTGGGAAACCTTTATGTAATATAATGTTTAATGCCCTTCATGTTGTACGTTACGATGAATGGATGGATTTTTTACATCATTATGGTACAAGATAATGCTATTTAAATCAATGTGATAAACGAGTTAAATCAAAAGTAATCTAAAAGTAATCCAAAAGTAATCTGATTATATTCCCTAAAACGTGTAATGTAACGGATTACGTTACTGACTACAATTTTTGTCATGTAATCTGGAATCTGTAACGGATTACAATTTGTAAGTAATCTACCCAGCTCTGGTTATGAGGCCCTAAACCTATTTTACCAAACCTAAAATCATGGTGAAAAACTAATGTGATTATCATATCATATGACAATGTGTTTTTTAAGATCCGTTCGTGTATTTCTCTGATGTTTTACACCTTTTGATGCAGCACTGAAGTTATGTGACATCTGCTGTGACTGTCAGACAGTTTATACAATCAGTCTGCAGCTGCTAAAATACGAATTATGTCTCTGTGTGAGTCCTGTTTATCATTCTACACATATTCTACATTCTATCCCTAGCTCTTTGCCCATCTGTGATCCTCTCTTCAGGCCTGTCATATCATGTTACCCCATTATGTAACACATATTCTATTCCCTCTTGTTAAATGTCTGTTTGTTTATCAGCCTCTTTCCAAGACATTAAGGAAACATAAGTGCCATACACCGCCCGGTAATATAAGAAATATCAGCAAGTCTGAATATATTTGCAAAAATACAGTAAAAACAGGAAATATTGCAATTCAAATAGAACTATTTTTGTATGAATCCATTTTTAAAATTTAATTTATTCTTGTGACGGCAAATATGAATTTTCAGCAGCCATTAGCAGTCTTCAGTGTCACATGATCCTTCGGAAATCATTCTAATATGCTGATTTGATCGTGTAGATTTATACAGAATCTTTCCAATGGATAAAAGTCATGGGTGAGTGACAAACCCTCTGATTGAACCCATGCGCTTTGTGCAACAAAATGCATTTCTATTGCAAAACACATTACAATATAATCATGTCTTCATAAAAGACACTTAATTCCATCTCCACGTGAGGCTATATGGTTTTGTAACCATTAATTAAATCACAAATAAACACAGTCAGGCATGTACGTACACAAACTCTCTCCAACACACAAAGGAATGTGAGCACTTAGTCCCTGTTTAAAAGCTCTTGTTGGAGCTCACTTCACATGATCAAGTTCCCATACCAAAGGCGCCACCAATCCTCTCGAGATTACTGAATGTTCAGCGGTTAGCTATTAATACATCAGCCAATCAGAAAACAAATTCCATTACTTCTCCAAGCAATCAACTGTGTGCTTTTAGCGCGGTGGCCTATCACATACAGTGTAGCACACAACGATCCAGGCTAAAATAAGATTATTGTATGCTTGGCTATGTTATCAGACTCTCTGCCTGGCTGTTTTGTTAATATTTACAAGCTATCGGGTTACAGTATAGCGTGTGAAAAGGGTGTTTAGCAGGACTATATCTATCTGTTTATGGTAAAAGTATACTGTAGCACCTGTCTGTGGATTGTCTTAGCTTACTGTCCTTCTCTTTTAATCTATAATTTTAACTGATCTTTTATTAAATTCATATTCCTTATGGGTGTCAATGTGACTAAAAGAATGGGTATAGTTGTCAGATTCCTGTAAATGGCAAACAGGAAGGTGTTGTGAAAAGGTTGGCAGCTATTGGAAAAGTGTGGAAAAGATCTCGCATGTGTTGTGTGAGCTAGAGGGGTGCTGGAATGATTTTAAAGGAAAATTCCTCATTAAATATTAAGTTAAGCTCCATTGACAGCATCTGGGGCACAGTGTCAATTGCCACAGAAAATTATTTCTACTCAGTCTTTATATTTTTTTTGTTACTATGGTTTTTGATTCTCAAGGACTTAAAAAAAACATTTGTTTAGATATTACATTTGTGAACAATAATTTATATCCAATGAAGTATTTTAAGCTGAGCATAACTATATTTGGTACGACTTTAAATAAGATCCCATTAGTAAGTGCATTAACAAACAATAACTAACATTGAACAATACATACAGAATTTATTGATCTTTAACATTAGTTAATAAAAGTACAACTGTTCATTGTTATTTCATGTTAGCTCAGGTCCATTAAATAATATTAACAGATAATATTAACTTTTTATTTTAATAATGAATTAGTAAATGTTGAAATTAACTAAGATTAATAATGTTCATGTTAACTAATGCATTATACAACAAATGGAACCTTATTGTAAAGTGTTACGAAATATGTATATTGATTGTAGAAATCTCCATGATTTTATTCAGGATTTTCCCTGTTTTTTTTACTTTTCCAGTTGTTGATGCTAAAAAGCATTTTATAAATATTACATTTACAAGGAGTAATTTTAGCTAATTAAATATTTTGAGCTGAACATAACTTAAATTTAGAAGAAATATTAAATCACTTATTTATTCTAGAACAAATAATAAATAACTGGAATAAATAGTCACTAGAAACTGTTTTAAATGTATTAATTTCTAGAACATTTTAGATTTTTGGAAATCACAGTTTTAACATTACTTGATATTATATTATGCATTTTCTCATAAACGTGGGAACAAACATCACAGAAAACATTTGAATTTCTGTCAACATGTTTTCTTATTAAAGAAAAAATTGGTGTTGAAACTGGTTTGAGTTTTCACTCAGAAATTGCTAGTAATCCTCACAATTAAATAAAGAGAAACTGCAATTAACATCGGATGCCCATTTTCCACAAGTTATGATTCTTTAGGGTCTTAATGAAAAGTCTATAACATACTTTGGTTAAAATTTCTCAATGGTAGTGTAAAACAACACCCTTTTTATCTTGTCAAAATCAGCTCTGTTTTCAGCAACCTGTTTTAGTCCATGTTCCTTTAAATGCTGATGAGCTCTGCTGATCCCGCCCCTCTCTTCTGTGGGGTGATGAGCAGTTCACATGATACTGTTTACTTTAGCCCGTGGAACTTGCTAACTAGCAAGTTATTAGGAAAGGCGATTTCCAAAGAATCATAAAAGAACCTTATACTCACTTCTTCTGGAGGTGAAGCTGGCTAACGAATGATTCGAACATAAACGCATTTAGGTAGATCGGGGGCGCATTCCCTTCAAAAATAAATGCAATCCACTGCGTCTTCAGCAGCTCAGATGTCGGGAGTAAATGATGACTGCTATGTTCATTATTACATTCAACAACAAAACTCCTCAATCGCTTATGAGCCATTCTTGTCTACATCTTCTCCGGCGTCGAAACAATGGCGGATGATGACAGCTCACTCAGGGCGGGTTGCGGTAAAATGCTAGTGTCAGTCAACGATCATGGGTCCTGGGTCTGTGTGACGTCACACAGACAGGCATCTGAGATCAGCTTGATATGAGGAAGGGGAAATGATTTAACAAGATAAAAATAAAAAAAGCACTGGGTGGGTCTTTATCATTATAGGGTGGTTGTGTACACACTGCCAACACACATTTCAGTTCAAACAACTTGTAAAAGTGCATGTAGCATGCGATGACCCCTTTGAACATGACATTTTGAAGTAGAAAGACAAATAGTCTTTGCTTATAAAACACACTCTAATAGTCTTTGTTTTTTTACAAGTTCAAAAGCATTTTTCTCATGCAGTTCAAATTCAGGCTCATATAGATCTTCATAGAACAAGACAGTGGAACCATGTTGAAAATAGAAGTCTGAGCCATTTCAATTTCCCACCAGCTATTCTGTCCCAGTTTTTCAATAGACTCAACTGTGCGCACCTGCTCTTGTTCAATCACACATTTGCACTCGGCTCATTGTGACCCATTGCATTCTGGAACAAAGGGATCAGAGTTCCATTCAGTAACATATGAACATAGTCTCTTGTGTTGATTGTCAGTGGATCAGGAGAAATCTACTGGTTTAACTGTCTTTACATTTAAAAGATCTGTCAGTGATGTCGATATATCACTCTTTGAGTCCGTTAGGCTCTTTTACTCGCACCCACTCTGGTTTCAATGTCTTAACACCTGGCTCTAGGATTCACACTCTAATCGCACACCACAGCCCCTCCCCCAGAAGATAACAGTGACATTACATTGACCACTCACACACCGGCCAATAAGAAGAAGCATGGTGACCCCTATAAAAAGCAACTGTTTTGAAGCTGAATATACCAGACAGAGAGACAGCAAGGGAATGAGAAGGGGAACAAATGAACTAGGTTGGGAAGCATTTTCAAGAGTGCGTGAAGAAAATAAGCTAAACTTCTATTTGTTTTAACTTGTTTTAAAGTGTAATCATGAGCTCTAATCTTGTGAAGTCTCTTGCTCGGGTGTATGACCCCAAACCACTTCATGCTCAGAAACGATCGAACGGTGAAAGAGCCACAGCAAGAAGAGCTTCGCTTTCTACCTCAAACAAACATCCATCTTCATCGAATTCTGATCAGCCTTCATCCAAATCCTCCTCGTCTTCTGCTCTCGTCCACATTGAAGGACAAGTCAATGATCTGAGTGATAAGATGGACAAACTCCTCGCCCTGCAGGAAGCATCTCTGAAAAGACTGGATAGCATCAGTCAAGATCAAGGCACAGCTGCGGGTGGACGAAGCGTGGAGCAGATGTTGTGTGATGTGCGTGTTGTTCTAGAAACTGTTCGAGGGAATGAGGAACAACAGGATCAGAGACTTGATGCTTTGGAGCGACTGGTCAGCAGCATTCAGCAGGTTGTCAGTTTTGTTGCTGAAGTGTTGAAACACTCAAGATTGGCCGATCTCTTGAAAAACACACACTCAAAATCCAGCAGCAGGGTGAGTTTAGTGTTTGAAATTACTCATTTGGATACATATTTCAAGTACAGCTGAAAACATTTACAAACTACAGTGACCAAACACATGAACAAAAACACATTTTTTCAGTATACAAACAATTATGTGCAACATTAGCATTAGTTAGTAAAATCTGTTAAGCAGCTGACATAAGGAATTAATTAAAAAGTTTTGTCCATACAAATATGGACTTATCTACAAGAGAGTAAATATTTGCATGTTTGCTACTTTCTTTTTTTCGTTTGTCTGTTTATCGTACCCCTTTTTTCCCCATTTGCTTTTTATGTTGTGTGAAGTTTATTTATCTTTACATAAATATTGAAAACCAAAAATTGTGGATGCTTATATTGTCAGGGTTTTGGACTGTGTTTTTGTTCCCCATGTGTTCCTTGACCCAGTTTCTCCCCAGTCTGATTAGTTTGATTATTAGTTGATTCCCTGCACTTTATGTTTAAGCCAAATTTGTATAATGACATGGGTATGACATAGGTATTCAAGGAGAAGGTGATTTATGAGGACATTTTCAGTTCCCCATAATTTAAAACGCTTATAAATCATCAGAGTGAGTTTTTTTGAGGGAAAATAGAAATGCACCGTCTCTGTGAGGGCTAAGTTTAGGTGTAGGGTAGGTGTAGGGCAATGCACATACGGTTTGTACAGTATAAAACCATTACGCCTATGGAAAGTCCCCGTAAACCATAAAAACCAACGTGTGTGTGTGTGTGTGTGTGTGTGTGTGTGTGTGTGTGTGTGTGCATCTCCCATTGTGGATTATCTCCTGAGTTCTTTGCAGTGGTGGCTCCAGGATTTTTTTTGTTGGGGGTGCTAAAGGGGTGCTCAAGAGTTTAGAGGGGGTGCTAAAAAACTAATAAAATTATGAGAAAGTAATGAACGCCTAACTTTAGCTATAGGTTTTTATGTACAGCAGCTTTGAAAAAGGCATATTTAACCTTTTCCCAGTGGTATTAATCTTCTCATATGCCACTGTTATTAGTAATATAACTTGTAATGTCAACTGCCAAATATGACCCTTACAAAGTAATATCATTTATGAATGAATATAGAAAAGAAAGAAAGTTGGGATTTTTTTATATTTTATTTATTTAAGTTATCTTTTTTTTTACATACCTATTAATTTTCTTCTGACCATCAAGTGTAAGTCACTCAATGCCAACTGTTGAAAACATGGTAAATTCTAACAATTTACAATAGATAGTGCTGACTATTCATAAAACTATTTCCACACGGGCATATATTGCGGGAGATAACCTCCCCGTGCTGATTTGCACCGAATCATGCGTAGATGATAGCCAGAGATAGACTATGTCAAAAGCATCAAAAATTGGCAATATTAAGATGATTTATTTCAAATTAATTTAGGCTTCTTACATTCTTCTATTAGGCCTAATTTACATTAAATTATTTCCATCGAAATAATTGATGCGCTATGAGGATAATACAATAGGCTAGCTTACTCCTCATTGAAAATGTTTTTAAAAATTTTTTTTTTTTTTAAACAGGTCTATTAATTTATTATAGGCCTATAATTGTGATTATTAACAATGCGGTCATTTATTTCATGCACTGATTTTCAAAAACAACCTGTTTAACGGTTGAGATATACGTTTATTCTCATGTTTTTTTCACTATACGAGCAACAAGATAAATATTAAGGGAATAATTTAAGACAGTTATATACCGTTATCAGCATATGCTGAAATAGATTTGTCTCTCGTTGTCTGAGAGCCAGCCGTCAGTTTTTTTACTTTCATTTTCTTTATAATGAAATGATTGACGTTCAAACCATCTTGCACAAAGTTTGCGCGTTGCTTGCTTGAGTTGCTTGACCCCTCCCCCATATTACCAATTGTTTATAGGCCACATATTTTTTAGGTTTTTAATGTGTATTTTTCAATGTTAATGAGAGTGACACCTATAGTTAAAAACAGGAAAATCATTTGGAAATTCTTGGGGGTGCTGTGCCGGGGCTAAGCAAGATTCTGATGGGGCTATAGCCCCGTCTAGCCCCGTCCTAGCGCCGCCACTGGTTCCTTGATTAAAGACTGTTAACGTTTCCTCGTCTCCTGTGTTTCAGTATCGTATAGGGTACATTAAAGGTTCTATTTTTTTTCTTTATTTTCCAAATTATTGATTTGTCTAGCTGTGCCGCATTTTCAACAGAGGCTTTTCTTGAACATGCGTTCCCAGGTTCATTGTTTTTGTCATTGACTTCACTTGAGCCATTTATAAAACAGATTGACCGATGACATGATGAATGATTCTCAGTAGCAGCTCAAGGACACAACTGTGCATTCAGCTCATAGCAGGTGGTTGTGTGTGATCAGAAATATCAGATTCATTGCGCATTAACGGCTCAGAGCATTTGAATGCATGTATGTATCACAGAAAGCAGGTGTTTTTATTTAAAGGAGTGTTAATAAATGATAATCTTGCTTTTTTACTCTGGATAGACTCTGTATTATTATGACACTTCACTTGTGACCATATGCTTTTCCTTTTCATAGATGCCTTTGTCCTTTGATCATATTTTCTAATAAATTTCCTCTTCTCTTTATCTATTGTTGTTTTCTCTCTCTCTCTCTAGTTTAGAGAAAAGGATGGGAAGGAGAAATCTAAAGTGTACCAAAAAGGTTTAAAAACCCAGAAGAAAAAGAAACCACTGGATGCATCTGGTGAGAAAAAACATACAGTGGAGTTTAAGAGCCAGAGATCACATTGAAAATCTAAATGTAATCTGTAAATAAACATTTGTTTTTGCATTTTGTCAGATTTAAAACAAAGACACATTTGACATGAAATGTTTACGGTTCTTTTTACTCATTTATTTTCCCTTCCTTTTCAAGACTTAGTCCAGCCTGGTTTTGAAGAAGTGCAGAAGCTCAACCAAGAGAACAATCAGCTTTCTCAATGCACGGCAGAGACAGCAGTCAGCACAGCTGCACATCTGGATCTTATTGAAGGAGAGACATATAGGGAAAGAAAAGATGACAAACAACAGGATGCAGTGGAAGAAGAGCCAAGAGAGCAAGAAATTGTTGCTGAATTACAGATAAAAGAGGAGGATAAAAAGGAGGAAGATGAAAGGTTAAAACAAGAGGAGACTTTATGGTCATCTGAAGAAAGCCAGCTAGCTGCTCTGAACTCATCTGGCCAGACAGATGAAAGGTATGTCCTGCATATTTTGTTCAGCAAATAACTTTCAGATTTGAATTCGGTTAAAATGAATTGTAAAAATATGCTATGAAATTTTTTTGGGGGGAATGTAAGACTTTTTAATATTTTTGAAATAGGTATCTTCTCACAAAGGCTGCATTTATTTGATAAAAAATACAGTAAAAACAGTAATATTGTGTACTGTGATTACAAATTAACTTTTTCTGTTTGAATATATTTGAAAATGTCATGTATTCCTATGATGGCAACGCTAAATCTTCAGAAATCATCCTAATACGCTGATTTCAAGAAACATTTCTTGCTATTCCCTATGTTGAAACAATTTTGCGTAATATTGTTGTAGAAACTAATACATTTTTTCATACACTTTGATAAATAGAAAGTTCAAAATTGATTTGACAGCATTTATTTGAAATTGAAATATTTTTTAAACGTTGTTTTTAATATCCCTGGCATTTTTTTATCAATTTAATGTGTGCTTGCTGAATAAATCTTCTTTAAAAAAAGAAAATTACATTAAAACCTCTTTAAAATTAAAAGTGTAATTAGATAAGAAACAAATATATGCCACAATATTACATTTAAAATGTTAAAACTTTAAAATATGATGGATTAATATAATTAATAAAATTTTAAAATAGAATAAGATACTAAGATAAGAGATTTTAATATTTTATACCTCTCTTTTAATTTATATATTCTTGTAGCTGTGAGGAGAATCTGGCAATAACTTGCAGCACTAAGAGACGTGTTACTGACGAGAATCTGACAGATGAACTTAAAAAAAGCCGAGTGGAGGAGGAGGATAAAGAGTTGAAGGAGGAAGAGGAAGCAGGACTTGAAGCTGCAGAGGCGGGGCCAGAGAGACCAGAGGAGGGGACAGAAGAGGAGAAGAAAAATGCTGAGCCAGTAACTGACGAATATGTCATTGGTTAGAAAATAGTTGTAAAGCGTAAGAATAACTGTAAATATATTTCCATTTTTGTAGTTACATTTCCTAATCTTTTCTGCAGATTCTTCCGCTCCTCCACCTGCACCATTTGAGCACCGTCTAGTGACAACCAAAACCCACCAGATTACAGGTTACTACACTCTCAATAAAGAGGAAGTACTTGGAGGGTGAGTTGGTGTTTATCTTGCATCACATTCTATTAGATTTCTTTACAGCAAAGGAATTTTTTAAGTAGGATGCCTGTGACATTAAACCCATGGCATAAGATTGCTAAACATTTTAAGAGCTTACAGGACACATGATACACAAGGGCATGGAAGTGACAGACAGGTGTGTGTGTGTGGGGGGGGGGGGAAGAGAAAGAGTTGAGAGAGTAAGATGCTGAATATGTTTAGCCCTTAGTGAAAGTAAATACCTAGAGACGGGAGGAGAGTACAGTAAGTTTCCTTTGCGGTATTAAAAAGAATGTGGAAATTGAAAGTGTTTTTTATTGTCTTGTTTTGATTTTAATAGAGGACGCTTTGGCATGGTGCACAAATGTGCTGAGAAATCATCTGGCCTTATATTAGCAGCCAAGATCATCAAAGCCAGGAGTCAGAAAGAGAAGGTAAATGCCTGTGTCCATTTTAAGACATCATTACTGTTTTTCTTTTCTTTTTTATCACCCAATTAACTTATGGACCACTTGGTGTCCCACAACAGTGATGTATACTATTACAGTCTTGATTAATATTTTGAAGTAGCTTTTATTTTTGTATTTTCAGTTTTAATTTTAGTTTACGTTTTAGTCATTTTATTGTGTCTTAGTTTTTTGTTAATATTTCAGTTTGAGTTATTTCCTTATTTTCTACTATTAAAATGTTACATCTATATTGTATTTTATTTCAGCTTTATTTTATTAAAATTTTCTCATAGTTTCAATTTAGTTTAATTAATATAACACTGGTCCTCGAACCCCTGCTTTAAGACCATTGTAAATGTATTGTGATTTTCATGCAAGTTTGTGTTGTCAGGAGGTAGTAAAGTGTGAGATTGAAGTGATGAACCAGTTAAATCATGCCAATCTGATCCAGCTCTACGCCGCCTTTGAATCTCGGCATGAAATGATTCTAGTGCTGGAGTAGTAAGTTACATCTGCAAACACATCAAAGTTTCACACACAGACATCCTCTCTCACTAACTGAATCTCGTTCATGCTTGGTGTATATTTGTGTACCCTGTGTACCCCTAGTGTTGATGGTGGAGAGCTGTTTGACCGGATCATAGATGAGAACTACAAGCTGACCGAGTTGGACACAGTGCTGTTCATCAGACAGATCAGTGAAGGGCTTCAGTATATGCACAAGATGTACATATTACACCTTGACCTAAAGGTACCAAGCACATTCTTGTTAATAGAATGCATTTTAAAAGCTGCATATAAAAGAACAAGATGTTTGAAATGCCTGTGTTTACTCTGTCAACAGCCTGAAAATATTCTCTGTGTCAGTCGACAAACAAACAAGGTGAAGATAATTGACTTTGGGCTTGCAAGGAGGTTAGTACTTGCTTCTGTATCTGTGTTTATACAGTGTCATGGATCTACATCTTTTATCACGCCAATTTGTTCTTCGTCTTCCTTTCAGGTATAAACCCAGGGAAAAGTTGAGGGTGAACTTTGGCACACCTGAGTTCCTGGCTCCTGAAGTCATCAACTATGAATTTGTCTCATTCCCAACTGATATGTGGAGTTTAGGTGTCATCACTTACATGCTGTGAGTCCATAGACATCAATGAACAATCATATAATACCAAAAGGAGAGAGATTAGTAAAACGTACTTATGGTTTGCATGTGTAGGCTCAGTGGGTTGTCTCCGTTCCTGGGTGAGGATGATAATGAGACTCTAAATAACATCCTGGCGTGTCAGTGGAGTTTTGAAGAAGCAGAGTTTGCTGACATCTCTGAGGAGGCCAAAGACTTCATCTCACGCCTGCTTGTGAAGAGCAAAAGGTTTGTGTGTCCTCAGAAATTGGTTACAAGTCTGACAAATCCTCTATTTTTAATTCTGAAAAGTTACCTGGGTGTTTGTGTTTTAATGCAAGCCTCTTTTTTGTGCAGTTGGAGAATGAGTGCATCCCAGTCCCTGAAACACCCATGGCTTTCAGACCGAGCGCTTCACTACCGTCTACACCATAAAGTTAGTAGCAGCTTTGGTTTTATGGCTAAATGAGTGCAGTAGGGAAATAATGCAAATTCAAATTATATATATATTTAATGTAGTAAAATGCAAATTATAATTAATGAACCTGGTTCTCTCACAGAAAAACAAGTGTCACTCTTCTCATGTCCCTCCTCCAGAGGGATAACAGGTAATATGCATAACTTGAAATATGTATGTATAGTTCACCCAAAAATGTTAATTCTGTCATCGTTTACTCGCACTCATGTCATTCCGATCCTGTATGCCTTTCTACTTCAGAACACAAAAGAAGATATTTTGAAGACTGTTGGGACAGGAAACTATGTTTTTGTATTCCAACATTCTTTAAAATATCTTCTTTTGTGTTCTGCCGAAGAAAGGAAGTCAAAAGGAAGAGTACATGATGACCGAATTAAACATTTTATCTTTCCCTTTAAATGTTAAAAAAGTAATAAACATTCAGTTGTCATATCCTTAATTGAATGTTTTCTGCAGAAGTGATCGTTGGCTCTCCTGGTGCCTTGGTGACACACTGGACCAATACTGTTGTACCTGAACAACAACACAACATCTGTTTAATATTACAGTCAAATACTGAACGGTACAATGTCTATTAACGACTTACCTCAACTTTAAGTTAAAACAGCATACAACACATTAAATGTTCAGCTCTCCACTTGTGGTACAAGACTATTTCACCATTTTGTAAAATGTTAACCAGTAATGGCTCTATGACAAAATTGCCCTGTTCTCCAGTCCTGGTTTAAGTGGGTTTTAACTGTCTGGTGGCTGTTGTCTTATGAACAATTACTACGTACAGTTAATACTACAGTGAGTTGGTCTTGTATGTGCACTTTATAATAGGCCAGGACTGGAGGAAGTATGTGAATGACTAAGAGTGCAACAGAAATCACCATTCATACTATATATGCACAAATATATTGAGTCTTATGGAAATATTCTGTACGTCACTGGTTTATGGTAACATTTAATTCACGTAATGTTTGTGAAGGCATAAGAATTCACACATGAATCGGTACTGTATTTTTACACTTGAGACTCTAGCACCCTTAATGTCAAAATTCGGCAAATAATCTATTATTTTTTAATGTTATGTCATTTCTGCTGATTTTCAGGAAGTCTAAATGTCAGAGTTTGTATGTGTGCATGTAGCTACTGTTATCTGATACAAATAACCATGACCCAAAAACAGCTCTAGCTTACAACATTTTATTCAATAATGTAATTTAGGATGTCATTTAGAGGGTTTCCCATAGGGCATATGTATTGTGCAAAATGCTTAGGTAATGCTGCTGATCTTACACAACATTGTGTTTTTGTTTTCAATTTTTTGTCAATTTGAGACTGGGACACTAGCTTCAAGACTGGCTATTTTCGGCAATGATATGGTCTTACTCACTCCCTCTCTTTGTAGTAGACATCTCACCTTCCATGAAGGCATATAAAAACTGAACACTACCTACAATTCTATTGTGTGGTTCTACATAACTATGCTTTTTTTGCTTTGATCACCTTTTCTGATGTTTACTTGAAAGGCTTTCACAAAATAGTAACTGGAGAGAAATATATTGAATGTCAGCTGATGGCTAACAAAGTAGAGTTTTTAGATGCTAGGATTCTAAGTGAAAGCTGAAAAACCAGGACTATCATGACTACGCATTAATAAAAGACATATTTATTTTTATGTTTAGATTTTTTAGTTTCTATATATGCGATTTCATTGAGTAAAGCTGAAATATAATAGCTTATGAACTAGGCTACTAGAAAAAATAAAAACATTTCAGTACTTTCATATTTTAGTACTTTTACATTATTTAAAATATATTTTGTTGTAGGTGCCTTGTGTGCTGTACGTGTTTTAGAACTTTAAATATGATCTAAATTAAAATATATTTTGAACAAACATTTGATTGTCTTGTTCATTCCTTCTTTCTCTTCTCGGAGCAATGACATTTAGATTTTTTTATTGATCTGCGGCTTTGGCACAATCAATCATGTAAAAACGATGTGACCCTAAAAACCCTCCAGTGACTAAAACCAGCAAACAGACCGGCTTGACCAGACCGAGATACCAGGAAAGACCAGAAAAACAGCCTAGACTAGTTGAAGCCGTTTCTTCAGCAGTGATTTAGGTGATTAGTTCAATTCCTCCTGAATCTTGATTCCTTTAGTGGGCGCTGTGACACATTTACACCCCGACCCATCAGGATTTCTCCTCTTTGTTCTGTGGTGCGCACGTCACTGGCGCTCTGCTCTGTGATTGGCTGCTGAGTGCAGGTTCCTGATGTGTCGCTCAAGCAGCTGGAGTTTCGGATGGTGTTTGCATCCGTACATGACAAGCGATCGCGCACAGTGGATTCCGACCACACAGACACACTCCGAAACGAAACCAGCTCCAGAAAATGGCTCAATGTGCAGCAGCGGCGGCGGCCAGTGGCGATGTCAAAGGAGACGGCAAGACGAAGAGAAAAGTGGCCCTCATTACAGGCATAACCGGTCAGGTACTGTGAAGAATCGTCTCAACATTCGCGACGCGATGCTGTATACGGAGAGCTCAGCTAGAAATCAAAAGTCTGTCATGTTTTCTCACCTTTATATTGTTTTTCAAACCCGTATGACCTTCTGTGATGTCAAGCAGAATGCCTCAGTCACCATTCATTCTTATTAGAGGAAAAGAGATGCCGTGAATAGTGACCGAGGCTGTCAGCAAACTTAAGTTAACGTACAAGAGAGTGAGGAAATGTTGACTGACTGTTCTGAGACAATTTTATCAAATTTTATTCTTGACACCTTTGCTCACTTGCTTTGTTTTTTGGTTACCGTTACAACAGTAGTTTTTGCTACAATACCACAATTAGTTGTCTCTGTAAAATAAAAGATTATAGGCAGGCTATATACGTTTTTTTATCTCACGTTGTCATTTCCGGACTTATAATTAACTAACAACTAAGCTTCGAGTACAAGGTGCAAAGATGATAAAGATAGTGCTATGATCATGTCAAGATGTGCCCTGCTGTGTCTGAAAGCACTACAGTCCTGGTGACGTTTTGTTCCACTGTATACTTTTATATGTCTGGAATGTCAATATGTACAGTATGTGATAATTTGATATGGCAAGCAACATTTAAAGCCATTGCAAACTAAAAGGAGAGTCTCATGTGAGTCCTTTAATTGTTGGCTGTGTTGTTTATCTAGCCCCACCTGGGACCTTTTCATTGAGTCACTGTGCACTGTGTAACAGGAGACACATGTGACGCATCCTCTAAAGTTCATTGAGGATATAAGCAGGTAGCTTGTTTTCCAGTGTGCTGAATAGATAACAGTTCAAACTGTTCAGGATAGGAAGCAGACAAAATTACATAAATTTAATTTCTAGTATGTTGTGAAACGTCTTACAAGTCTTTTGTAAGTTTAGAGTCATTGAGTAAGTTACAAACATGGGCGTATCTAGGCATCCAGACCATGATACTTGGTATTCAGGTTTCTAGGTTTCGCTTTGCACATTTATATGTATGTTTTAAGTAACAGGCTTGTCTTGCTTTGTGCATCAGGTATATAGCTGAATGTGCCATGCATTTAGTCCTGGCCAGACTTTCTGGACTGTAACAGTAATGGTTAAAAACATTATATTCTCCACAATTCAACATTTATACGTTCTTTCAAACTAAAAGAAATGCATCACCTAAATGTTTCTGTGAAGATCGCTTAAATATTTAATGCGGCAAGCAGAGTTCAGTTTGATTATTTGCTGCTAAACATTTGGCCATTATATTCCAATAGCGCATTATTACTTACACATTTGAACTACTTAAAGTCTATATTCAACACTAGTATTTTCACCAGCTAAAAAATGGTTTTAAGTCCGTTATTTCTATCTTTTGCTGTAGTGTGTTAGTAGAAAATATCAGTTTACATTTCCAAACATTCATTTTTTCATTAATTGTAATAATCCAGAGAGATTTTTGTTTGCACAAGTAGTTTGACAACAGCCAGTCAGTGCTCCACACAGAGATTAGTTCAACGATTCTGTGTTTCCCGAAACCATAGTTCAAACAAACGTTCGCAATCAGCGTCACAAACTTACATGGTTTGAACTACAGCTCTCGACCTGTGGTAAGAAGCATAGTTTCTTGTTAGTAAGATATATGGTCTTAAATAAATATGCTTTTAAATATGAACAACGATGTAGTTTCGTTTTTGAATTTAGTAGCCTATGAGTAGCCTACAAAACAGCGTTTCAAGCACCTTTCGCTTACTGACTGTTTGGACTTTTAAATAGGAACATAATTCGTCTGTTAATATGCGCATAGTTTATTACTCAGACGCAGTGCACTGAATTAGACAAAAGCCAAAACCACCACATATAGTCGTTTTTATTAGATGTTTATTGGCCTTATCAGACGATGTAGCGATTATAAGGATTCAAGGAGTATAGTGAGAGTGATTCCTGGTTCACGTAGTGTTAATGCACCTCTCTTTGTCTCAGCTGGCACCAGTTGCAGCTCGTACAAGTTCAAGACCATGCTTGCATATAGAACAACCACAGTCAGCACCCTCCTACTTCCACTCACTTTTTACATTAGAGTCTGAGATCTTTGAGCGACGCCTTGGTACCATCACAGAGAGACTCAAAATATCCAGAACATTCTCGTTCACCATTCCTGGCTGGTGGAATGATCTTCCCACCCCCATCCGGAATGCTGGATCCCTGTCAATCTTAAGAAAACTCATCTCTTTCAACACTACTTGATTTCATTCCCTTGCTAGCTTGTATTTATTTGAACAATGTACTTGGTGTTAGGGGCACTTCCTCTGTCTGTGCCTCTTCAAGATCGCTTTATGTATTCCCCAATAAGTCGCTTTGGGTGGTTCAAAATGACTAAATGTAAAATGTAAATGTAATGGGTCATGACTCGTGTTTACTATTAATACTTGTTTTCATGTATGACAACAGAAAATATAATGTGAACAGCTTTATTGGGCATTCAGTTGTATAACAGTATGTGACATTACATGGAGTAGAACAGATCTGAAAAACTTGTCTGAATGAAAACTTGGCGCAATGACAAAGTATGCAATTACATTAATATGCAAATTAATGTGACGTCTCCTGCCGCCACAAGTCTCACAAAATCCTGTGGGAAACACTGCTGAAACAGAACAAACTGAGACAGAATAAATCCAGAAGAACTGTGGCCCAAGATGCTTCAAGAAACCTACAGTACAAAGCTACAGTACTGTTAAAAGTTTTAGGCACTTGAGTAAAAATTTGTAAAATGAGGATTCTGTCAAAAATAATGTCATAAATAGAGTTTCTCTGTTATCAATTAACTTCTATTAACTAAATTAAATCAACATTTGGTGTGACCACCATTTCATTAAAGCAGCTTTTGCCCTAGGTGCACTGGCGCATAGTTTTTCAGGAGCTTTGCAGGTAGGTTTCTTGAAGTATCTTGGACTCAGCTTGTTCTGTTTCTTCATGTCGTTCCATACAGACTGGATGATGATGAGTCGAGATCAGATCTCTGTGTGGAGCGGTGGCTCTTGTCAGACTCCTTTTTTTGTTATGATTTCCTTAGATTGTTATGATTAATGACAAAATGGATGTTTAGAAATGTAAACTGATATTTCCTACTGACACACTACAGCAAAATATAGAAAAACAAATGAATTAAAACCATTTTTAGCTGGTAAAAATACTAGTGTTCTAATAATTTCAGCCACCACTGTATATATATATATTACAAACACACCCTAATGAAATGAAAATGATATTCTGGTCCGGATATAGGTTTAGGGAGATGTCAGCTTGTGTAAATATGTCTGTTTCAGTGTGTACAGAGCCTCTTCCACTGTATAATGCCACGGTGACACAGAAGCTTGAAAGTGCCTTGCCTTTAATTGTCAGTTGCTGTGATGTGGGCAGGTGCATGAAACAGACATGCCTTTCTGCCTTTTTAATTATGTTGTATTCATTTTGATCCCTTTCCGTGTGTGTTGGAGTGCATGAGATGATTCACACACACACACACACACACACACACACACACACACACACACACACACACATATATACATATATATATATATAAATGTGTGGGTCATTTTTTTAAAGAGGGTTTTGTTACACTTTATCCACATTTATTTTGTCAGTGAGGTCAATGCAAAGTCAGTATTTTTTTCTAATAAAAAATATTATTTTAATTCACATGCATTGAAGTGCATCAAAACATCATTGCTGACGTGGTTTAATGTGTAACATTAGTTGCCAAGTGCTGCATACATGGCATTAAATAATTATTTTGATTAACTGGAAAGACCAGCTTGTAACGTATACAGTTGGGTGTATGTGGTGAGAGGATTCTTGGGTAACTTGAATGTTTTCAGTAAGCTACGTGGTGTTTAGTATTCGCAGACTGAAGAAGGAAGTTCCTGGTTCGTCTCATTAGAGAAGCTGTAACGTGGCCAAGGGTTATTTGACGACAGCGTAGTTAAGAAGTCAGGATACAGTTTGCTCGATGAACAGCAGAGGGAGGTCGAATGACAAAAATCGTCCAGATGGTATTTACAAGCACGCTCTTGGCAGACGCTTCCCATGCAACGCACTGAACAGAATCATATTGATTGATATTGTTAGTTTTTAGTTTTTCTGAACACAGTTTGGAAAATAGTAGACTATAAAGCTTTCCAAGTTATTGTCGGAGTTTTATACTTTTATCATAATATGTTTACAAATGTCAATGGCAAAAAATATCAGACATGTAATTTTTGGTAATCATTTTATTTCAAACAAATAAATAATCAAATAAACACTGTCTGATGTATCCAGTGCATCTTTGGTTATTATGAAAGCAGTTTAAAATTTTAGATTATAATTTTGTGTAGGTCTGTCACCATAAAACCCTTACTAGACAACCATGCATTTCAAAGGCAGTTGCCATAACCAAAATGAACAGTAAAACGCATTAATTGTGTGTATTTTTGTTGATGTGTGCAGTTAGTTATGTTAAAGTTTTTGCGCCCACTTGTGGTTCATTAAGGAACACACAAGGAAGTTTGTTTGGATTTGTGCTTTGAGGTGGTAAACAGAGAAAGACTGCTTTACTGCGGTCAAGAGCAAATGTAAGGGACCTATATTCACTCAGACAAATCGACACGCAGTACGTACACAAACAGAGATAATAAGTCATAGACTGAGAGACAGACACAAGGACTGTTTTGGTTGGGCAAGCTAAGTGAGCTAATTTGATTAGTTTTCATTCTTTCCTTTAACATTCTGGTTTTCTCAGTGTAAATGCATCCACAGTTTTCCATTAGCAGTCAGCCGGTGTCTCATGCAGAGGTCTAAAGGCCTATAGATTTATCTTTATGTGGTGCACAAGGGGGATTGTAATTACAATGGAACATTTTTCCAAAATAGTCAGCATTTCTGAGATGTTTCGCACATTTTCTGGTTTGACTCAAAATAAGAGATGATTAAGAATTATAAAGTGATTTATTTAAAAGATTTAATAATTCAGACAGAAAGTGATTGGTGGCTTATAGGCTAGTGTGTGCGTATGCACAGACTGGTTGGAATGTCGTGTCCATTTAGGTTTCCTGTCTATGAACGTAATCTGCGGGAAACAGGCAATGTTTCCCAACAGTCTCAGCATGATGATAAGCTGCTTTTTATCAGGGTTATGAGTCTGACTCTGCGCTGCAGTTGGCACTGGTTTGTGTCACACACATATACACACACAGAGAGCCTCAGGTGGTCAGACATTGAATGGGTTTTATGTAAATGGCCTGCGAACGGTGCAAAACGGAAATGTATCTTTAAGCACATCTTTTCCTCTGTGGACATATATATATATATATATATATATATATATACTTATATACAGGCACACACACGGCTGCTGGAGCTTCTCATTTTTTCCCAAAGGTCTTTGGGACTGTGCCTATATCACCCCAGCAGGAAGTAGGGGGCGGAATGCCATGGCCGGGGCGGAATGTTCCAAAGTTTTAGAATGTGCGGTCGGGAAGTATGAGAGGGGAAAAAGGGAGAACGAGAATGAGACGAGAATAAGAATGAAAGAGACTCGAAAGTTGTTTATGTCTTCGGTTAAAACGTGTCTTTAGGATACAGCCGTGTCACTTTTTGACAGTCAGGTGGATTCAGAGGCTTAAACTGAGCTGTCAGGCTTTCACTGACTGACACGATGGCCTTGTTTGCTCGATTAATACTCTTTTGTCTGTGTGTGTGTGTGTGTGTGTGTGTGTGATGCATTCGGATGATTCAGTAAACTTGTATTACACTGTCTTACGGTGTGTGTCGTAGCCCGTAGGCACTCCTTACTTATTTGTTAGCTGTCTTGTCGACTGTTTTCTTTGCATTCTTTGCAGACTATGTATGGAGCTCTTTTAGTGAGGGGATTTTTAGTTCTCTGCTTTTAAAGGGATAGCTTGCCCAAAAATTACAATTCTGTTATCATATACTCCAGCCTCATGTCGTTCCAAACCCGATTGACTTTCTCTCTTCTGTTAAACACAAAACAAGATACTTAGAAACATTTATTTTTTTGTCCAAATAATTGGATCCATTGGGGAAAAATAGTTGTTGCATTATGAAAGAAATAGTCATACAGCTTTGGAAAGACACAAGGGTGAGGTTCAACGTGTGCAAAAATGCGTATTTGTATAATGTAGGCGACTAGGCGTGTATTCGCTGCGGTCTGGCTCATGAAATTCTGAAAGAAATGGTCATTGTGTTGAATACTCTCTTGGGTAATGCTTGCCGTAAATGTGTGTGTGTGTGTGTGTGTGTGTGTGTGTGTGTGTGTTTCTCAAAAACCAAAATAATTCTCCCTCTATGTGGTTTCAGGATGGGTCCTACCTGGCTGAGTTTCTGCTGGCTAAAGGTTATAAGGTGGGTAAGCAATGTAACCCTTGAAGACATGCTACAAACCCGTCAGAAATCATCCACACATCGATCTGATGCAAATATCTCACTGTCTGTTAATAATCAAATATGAAAGTCATATTTTCACAAGATTTAAATTGGTTGTATCTCATTTAAAGGTTTAACAGATAAAGAAATATTTGACTGTTCAGTTTGGGTTTTCATTAATGTTTTTGCTAAGAAGTCTCTTCTTAGCAAAGCTGCATTTATTTGATTAAAAATACAGTAATAATGTGAAATATTATTACAATTTAAAGTAACATTTTTGGTAATTTTGTCAGGATTCTTTGAGTAGTTTAAAAGAACGGCTTTTATTTAAAATAAAAATAATTTGTAACATTTTAAGTATCCTTACCCTCACCTTGATCAATTTAATGTATCCTTGCTAAATAAAAGTATTAGTTTCTTAATAAAAATCTGAGCGATCCCAAATCTTTGAACAGTAATGTACATAAATTCAGTTTAAAATCATACATACTCAAAAGACTGGAACTTTTTGTTGTTTTGGGCAGGTTCACGGAATCCTCCGCAGGTCCAGTTCTTTTAACACGGGCCGGATTGAGCACCTTTATCATAACCGTCAAACACACACAGAAGGAAGTGAGTTTCACATCCACACACCTGGCCATAATATGCATGTTTTAATATGTTTGTAAATGCATAAATGTCTTCTAACCTGTGTAAAATATCACTAGGGGCTGGATCCACTGGGTGTAGTAAGTTGTTCATTCATTCATTTTTATTTATTTCTTAAGGTATTTTCCTTTATGGTTGAAGTCTAAACATTCTTAAACACTATTTGGACCGTAATTATTTATTTTGGGTGAAGTCTGAGAAAATCATTGGTATGGCTCCTCTGTGATAAAACTGCATTTAATAAATGTATGCATATAAATGCATTTGGACTGCAGTTAATCACAGAGAAGACAGACATTTTCTGTTTTTATTCATAGAGGGAATGAAATATACACAATGCAGATAACTATGGTTGTCACTCTTATTTCAAGTGCTCAATCCTGCTTTGTAAAACAAGAGTTTGCCTGTTTATGGGAGTGACAAAAGTGTTCTACGACAGAATTCACTCTATTATGATGTATACAAAAAAAAAAAGCCAGACAATTATGGTGCCCTAGCTGAAAGATGGCAAAAGTTTCACAGGTTTAGCGGTCACTGCTGTACTACGTACAAAACGTTAATTGGTTAGTTTACGGCAACCAGCTTCCTTTGTGCCAAAATTCCAAAATTATTATTATAAAAGTGGGCCCAGTTCATCCATATGAACTGATTCATCCATATAAAATGACCAAATTGAATTTGACCAGAAATGTTCTCCTGGATGCTGGGAGAAGAAAAATAACATGTTTAATTGAAATTGTAATAAAGTCACTTATTAGTCCCTGTATAAAACATTTGCCATTCAAATATATCTTTCAGTCTGTATCTGGTTTTGAAAGCAAAATTAAATAAAATTAAATTCAAATTTTTGCACAAAAATCTAGAAAAAGATTCTCCAGTTATTTCTCTCTAGTTGATCTGGTGATGGGCAGCTTTTTTTTCCTCCAGAAACAATTTAATAAACATTTCAAACATGGATATTACGTCTTTGCTTTGGGTCTCTGGTAGTTTTTGCTTAAGTGACCATCTTTAAACTTTCTTAAAAACATTATAACTTTGCCGATTGCTCTCTAAGTCACATTTAAGAGGAATGAAATTCATTATTTAATTCTGTGCGTTATAGACATGAAGTTGCACTACGGAGACTTGACTGACAGCACGTGCTTGGTAAAGATTATCAATGAAGTCAAACCTACTGAAATATACAACCTTGGAGCACAGAGTCACGTCAAGGTAAAACTCTCTCATCCTCCCAACTTCTAGCTTCCTTTCTCTATATTTCTCAATCACACAAGATGCTCTTTGTCTGTCGACTCTCAAACTCTCCTCCAGGACAGACACAAACTGTTTCATAATGGTTTCTTTCTCGGTGTCTGTGAGGTGAACAAATGACCCCATCTAAGTAATACTTCGGAAAGAAAAAAAAAACCTCTTAACCAAATACAGAAGACTTTCTTTCACTCTCTGTTCCTTTACCCACACCCCTAATGTCTAGTCATCTGGGATGAGGTCAGGGGGATGTTAGTCAGAGAGTTGGCCATCATGGTGTGTGTGAACTTCTGTGTGGGTGCTCCACAGGGTAATTTATGGGAAACAAGCACAAACGGCAGTTAAAGTGAGGGAGAGGAAGGGAGAGAGGAAGATGACGGAATAAGAAGATCAAAAGCAGAGTAGGGACGAGATAATTCGGAGGGATTCGAATGAGACATTTCTATTGAAATCGTTTTCTTCAGCTACTCATGAGTTCAGTCACAGGAAAAACCAATGAAATCTGCTCAACTGGGTATCAGAGAGAAACAACAGTGTCATGTTTTTGCTGTAGCTTATTATGTTTCAACCACACAAAGAAAACAACTTAATGCTCCATAAAACAAGTTCTTTGGAATAATCACACTGACCGGGAATTAAAAGATTTGTTCATTCAAAAAATAAATTCTGTCACCGTTTACTCACCATCTTCCGTAAAGTCATGCGGCTTTGGTACAACATTAGAGTGAGATGACTGAAGTTTAATCTTTGGGTGAGCTATTCCTTGAAAGACATGAACGTTTTTTAGCAAACAATTAATCTTCCGTTACGTGGTGTATTTCTAAATGAAACAGAAGTTGGGATTTGACTGAATTGTAACAGACAAGTGATTATATAGAATATTATTTAACCCCACTCATGCGGCATTTGTTACGTAAGAGAAATGAAAGTAATTTTGGAAGCAGGAAAAGTTACTACATCTGACGAGAGATCATGGAAACTTTTATAGAACAACATGCACTTATGAATCATCCATAATAAGACCTGGACATTTTATTAAGAAAGTGAATAGAGTCAGTTTTGATTTCCTGCTGTCAAGCTCAATCAGAAACATACTGAGAGGCCATTCACACAGAATGTGTTTTTGATAGACGTTTTTGCTTGCATCTCACTTCTTTTTGCAGTATATCACACATGACACGGCACTTGTTTGGTTAAATCCTTCTTTAGACTGTGCTTTTTTAACTCCAACCTTCAGCATCTCTCGTATTTAAACACAAATATGCATCTTGTGTGAACAGCTCCTCAAGTTATTCTTACACAATTTAATTGCCACTTGTGTTTGAGAACTACAGTGTCTTATTTTGGACACTGAAGGTATATTAAAAACATATCAATGTCATTGTGTTATGCATTATTACAAATAGTGCTTTTAAAGTAATACCACTTTTTTGATCCAGTCTTGGTGGATAAATTGTTTTTTAGCAATATTTCTTTAAAACAAATGTGACTTGATTTTATATTTTGTTATATAATGGCAATACATTCACACATTTAAAAAAATGGCTTAACTGTTCAAATACGTTTTGGAGCCGCTGTTTGTCTAAAATGATTAATGAGCCTCAATGGTTGGTTTGTAAGTCAGTAGGATGGAAAGATCCAGACTGCACCTGCGGGCTGAAAACGAACTGTTAAATACAGCAGCTGCCGTAATATGTAACTAAATAATTCAGGTGGAAACTCACAGCGAAACATTGGCCAAAAGACAGGCATCCATTATACTGAATGGGAGGTGTTCTGGGTGTCCCATCAGGAGGATCATCTGCTGTGATGACAGATAACGGCAGGATGTTCACTGTCACTACGAATTTTGTACCGCTGTGGCTCCTCAACATAAAGGATAAGTAGTACTCTAAGCATAGACATAGGACTAAGGGAGAGTAGTTAAAATTGAAAGATTGCTGTCATACTACGACAGCCGCAATCAAGAGTGCTATGTGTAAAAATAAACAAGCTTGATTTAATTACAGCATCAGTTTAGGCTTGTAAGTGTGTGCGTATGCCGGGAGTGTTCATTAAAGATAGGCGTTTCAATCAGTGCCCGCAGTAATGAAGTGGTAGATCACTGTTACTCTCTGATTGTAGTTTACATTTTTTACTCACCGCACTTTGTTTGGATATGGCAGAAAGAGTGGCAGAGAAAACACATACACACACATGCTTGGTTTCCAGTTTTTACACACAGGGGTCAGCAAAGTGCTATTTTGTTTGAGTGTCGCTTGGTGGTTTTTGTAGGATATTCGTTTATGCTTAAAGGAATGTTTCAGGAAAAAAGTGATGTGCTTTTTTTCCTCCATGCACATTCTGTCTTTGTCTGTGAGCATTTATAGTCTTGTTTATAAGTTATTTAAATAAATCAGATGGACAAATGACAGAAGGACGACAAGCATAAAGACTGTTATGAACTGTGATTGAGTTGAAATAAAGTCAGGAGGTATTCAGGTCTAATGTTGCATAACAACGTTTGAACGTTTGATTTTCTTCTAAGATCTCAGTCATTCTCTGTAATTATGACCAATTAAAATGGGAGTGTGTGTGTGTGTGTGTGTGTGTGTGTGTGTGTGTGTGTGTGTGTGTGTGTGTGTGTGTGTGTGTGTGTGTGTGTGTGTGTGTGCGTGTGTGTGCGCGTGCGTGCGCACATGTAGAGTTCGACAAACCATTCCTGCCTTTATCCTTTTCCTCTTTATTTTAAATTTTTAACATTTCACTTTTTTTACGTTCAATGTTTTAATAAAAATGTATGCAGATTTTGAATTTCTTATGCGAATTTAAAAGAAAATGATGGCAGTGAAAAGTTTTTATATTTAATAAAAGCACAGTATTCATTACAAACACACACAGTGTGTATATAATTATGTGTTAAGTTAAAGAAAGCTTAAATATTATTTTCGATAGATAGATAGATAGATAGATAGATAGATATTCATAAGCATATTTCAGTATTTGTATATAATTACATTTTCAGAAGTGGTTAAAGGCAGGGTAAGCGATTTCTGGAAGAAATCACCAAAACAATCCACCGTACCTGATATTTGAAACAAATCACAGGCAAATACTGTGAAACATAAGCCGCCCGAAATTACCTGGAAAAATATGTCCAAAACGTTGGTCTCGCGCCCTATTTTGACTTGAGGTCTCCGTTTCTCAATACCAAGTACCCACTTGCATCCTCGGTAGTTACATAGCCCGTCAACGACGCAACCGGTAATTCAGAGCAGCGTATTGCCTGTTTTCTTGATAATGTCAGTCAGCTCGCCTTGGCTGCTGTTCTGTATTTACAGACGAAATAAATCAAACACCACTGCCTCTTTTCATTTTCATTTAAACATATAAGAATTTACCGCAGAAATTTTCTAAATGCATACATTACAATGAAACAAAAATTACCTGGAAAAAATAAACATGTCAGCTAGGAACTTTTTTCTTCCCATTGACAAATAGAATAAAGCGCTGTTTTTATAAATAAACTGCAAATTTGAGTTTTAAACAACTACATTCTCGCCTGAAATACATGCGTCCAGTGTAGGCAGGCTTTAGCTGTTGCAGAGCGGCACGTATGGTGTAGAAGAAGAAACAAAGCAACCTCGGCGTCCGATCACAGGATTTCCGCTCCTTGATCCGATCCATTATTTACATGTGTCCTACATCTTGCCTTACCGTTCCGCAGACGTTTTCCTCTTTTGTTTTTTTATCCACCATCTCTATCTTTCTGTCGCTCGGCTGTTCACTGAAGGCTTTCTTCTCCATATCACGAGTAGACACGCCCCTTACTGCTGATTGGCTACATGTTTGTTTTGGTCCTCGGCCCGACTCAGTTTTCTACAACATTTTTGAAAAATTGCTCACCTTGCTATTTGTGTTATTTTCAATAATAATAATAATAAAATAAATGGATTAAACTAATCAAAAGTGACAAAGACATTTATCATGTTATAAAAAATTATACTTTTAATAAATGCTGTTCTTTAGGCCTTCTATTCAAAGATATTAAGCAGCACAACTGTTTTCTTTAGTAATAATAGAGAATGCTTCACAAGCAGCAAATTAGTACATTAGAATGATTTCTGAAGGATCATGTGACACTGAAAACTGGAGTAATTGTTGCTGAATATTCAGATTTGCCATCACAGGAATAAGTTACACTTTAAAATGTATTCCGATAGAGAACAGTTATTTTAAATTGTAGTAATAATTCATAATATTACTGTTTTTACCATATTTTCAATCAAATAAATGCAGCCTTGCTGAGCATAAAGGACTTCTGTCAGAAACATTAAAACAATCTTACCGACCCCAAACCTTTGAACGGTGGTGTGTGTCTTTTCAACGGACGTTTGTACTAATGATTCTGCTTTGATACGTGCCTGAATAACATCTCTAAATCTAATTATTAATTTAAAATGTAAACATATTCAAATGGAAAACCTTTCAGGGCAGCACCTGTTAGACATGCGAAACAGCGTGAAATGTAAGGCAATAACAATAATACAAGTACTGAATTATTAAGGTGGGATATACCAGCTTCAGGAGGTCCGTGTATGCAAACACAATGGAGAGATAAAGGCATCTATTTGCATGTGAATGCGCACTGTTACGACTGTCATGTCAGTACCTTGTCTCCAACAGCATGTTTGGCGATGACGGAACTGTTAAAGAAAAGCTGGAAACCATAATGCCGGTTCAATGTCAGCGTGCGATCACGGCTTTACTACAAAAAGAGCACAGCGTACTTTACATGTTATTATCAAATAAACACTAATGGAGCTGCCTTGTGGGATAGCACACTGCAATTAGTCACGTTTGACCACATAAACTTAGATCACATGATAAACTAAGTTGAAGGGCCACTTTTTAGGCTGAGATTTGAGAGCCAAGTAACACACACACACACATACAAACACACACACTCAGACGATTGCAAAGTGAATTTTTATGCAAAAAATCCATAAATGAATGGACCCTATTTAATTAGAAGAGCTTGATTCTTAATAGAATTTCTTTCCAAATAGAATTTGGACTTTTCTTTAATGTTAAAGTATTAATGAATGTTAAAGTAGTTCAGATTTAATTAAGAAACCGAGAACACAAAATAACATCGGTGGTATTTGGGCTAGTATCGTTCTGTTTTGACCTTTCCGTGACCTCAAAGCGTTTAGTATGTTTCTCTTCGACTGAAAGTCTGTTTGTGAATGTGTTTTTGTGTTTGCACAGATCTCTCTTAGCACCGGCAGAATCTGTTTGCTCATAGTTTTATGTACAGTAGGGTGTGAGTGGCATAAGCTTTGTGTTTGCGTTTGGATTAGTACAGATCTGTTGCTAATATGCAGTTGTTGGAATGGAACCTTGCAGTGCGTATCATGTTTTGCAGACATGTTTGATGTGTAATGTAGGTGTTGTCTTAGGAAGACTTTGGCATTGTGTGCATGTTTATAGACCGATGAGACACCGAAAACATGCAAGAGGATGCAGGATTAAGTGACACGCTGAAGGATAATTCGACTTTGATGAAGTGTAGCACAATAATCCTTTCTGCTAATGGCGACATATTATATAAATAAGGCCGCGCTTGCAATGTAGGAGACTTTGTGTAGCACTGAGTCTAAGTTTCCTTGTTAGCTAATTAGGTGTCTAGAGGACGAAGGCGCTCTTGCTTTCACACAGATACTTACAGTTAAGTGCTTGCGTAAATCATTCCACTCTTGTCACCTGCAACGACTGACGTCACCACCAACAAACAGGCCTTTATTCAGTGGTGATTTAGATTTATCTAAATGACAGCGCCTGTGAAGCAAGTGATTAATTATGAGAGATTAAAAATCTCTGCACTGTCATCTGTCACTCACTAAAGGGTGGGAATGCAGATGCATTTTAAACATGTTTTGCTTGTGTTGTAGACATGTTGAATAACATGCTTGTTCAGACACTGGAAGTGGTACAAAAATATTATATGACATTTAATCTCTTTTGTTGTTTGCTTTTCAGTAGACTAATCATTATAATCATTATTTAAAGTTTATAACTAACATTTATTTGTATATAAATAATTAGATCATTACAATGTATTATTTTTATTTTATTATAATTAATGGGACTTATTTCTTTCCTCAGTAGACTAATTATAATAATT
Source organism: Ptychobarbus kaznakovi (assembly GCA_027422405.1). NCBI lineage: Eukaryota > Metazoa > Chordata > Actinopteri > Cypriniformes > Cyprinidae > Ptychobarbus > Ptychobarbus kaznakovi. Next base: position 39,949,695 of record CM049794.1, on the reverse strand, counting down.
ATTTATATTTTTTAGTTAATACTTTTTAGAAATATTTTGATTATAGATTTCTATATTATATTATTAATGGGACATCTTTCTCTTCTTTCTTTAAGTGTATGTGTATATATATATATTTTTCTTTCTTTCTTTCTTTCTTTCTTTCTTTCTTTCTTTCTTTCTTTCTTTCTTTCTTTCTTTCTTTCTTTCTTTCTTTCTTTCTTTCTTTCTTTCTTTCTTTCTTTCTTTCTTTCTTTCTTTCTTTCTATTCCTTTACTCAATGCATTATTTTTAAACTAATTAATTTACATTATATTGACATTTTCTTCATTTATTTTAAATTACTTTATTTATCAATCCATTTTTAATTTTTAGTTTATTTTTGTATATTAATTTATAATCATAATTTTTTTTTTTTTTCATTTATTATGTTTAATGAATCCCCAATGATAATTATTAAGTGTGTACATTGAGTTGGCCAGTTTAAGACATTGACATAGTTGTGAATGGCAACACAGTTGTGTTGATGCTCTTATTTGGGTATGAGTCACTCAGCTTTCAAAAGAAACGACCCAACAAATGTGACATCTTTGGCAAGTGCCGTGGCAACATAAAGTTCATCAAGCAGACACGGTATTAATCTAGGGATTAAAACAGCATTAAACTTGTCAAAAAATAAATTAAGCAGTTTTAACGTCTCTAACCTTACGTAAGCCTTGACTGCTCCACATTAGGCAAAGGAACACAAGGAAGATGTGTCCTACGGTACACCTTGTCTTTTTTGGGAATATCAGTAATAGAAAATGGGTTAAGATGACTTGACTTATCAATGTCGAGCTTATTTAACATTTTGGAAGGAATGTGACTGACATAGTATGTCTGAATAATATGCCAGTCTTTGTGAATTCGCTAGCACAAGCACTCGACGTGTGATTGAGAGGTGGAAAATAGCCGTTTCAGAATAAAAGCAGGTATTGCAATGAACAATTCATCCTTTGTGTGGTGTAAACGGACACATTCCTGTCTCATGCCCTGCCCTAAGGGAGTTATCATTAATCAAGAGACGCATTTAGTATTTAGTTTTATTAGCTTTGAGTTTTTAGTGTTATTTATTATTATCATTATTATTATTGCCATTACATCAAGTAATGGCCTTGGCAAAGATATTGAACAGAAGTAAGGAATGAATGAATGAAAATAAAGGATGGTAGTTTGGATAATAACATTACCAGAGATGTTGGCTCAAGCGACTGGAAGACTAGGATCAGGAAATATTCAGCTGCAGATTAGTATCATACTGTGTGATTCCAAAGTAAACTCTGAAAATGATTAATGATGTTTAAGATCACGATGAATGTAAAAGTAGGATGCAAGAGAAGAATCTTAAGTTCAAAAACATAGACTCCAGTTATCACGTTATACAGAGAAATGTTATTAAGCCTCGAGGTTTGTATGTCCATCTTTTGTTTCATGCAAATTGGTGGAAAAATCTCAAAATCTCCACATTTTTGCTTTCTCATTTAGAGCAGAAACCTCTCTGGTTCTCTTTTTTTGTTGTGCAAGTCATTGCACTCTGTCTGTAGTCAACGCTGGTTCCACTTGTCTGCATGACCTTTAGATATGTACTCTGTAAGTCTGAGATATACAAGTAGGGCTCACCAATACGTATATATTTTTTCCCAGTCAGGCCAGCAGTTACAATATGTGCAGCCCTGCCAATATTTTCACAGGCCCCACAATATCAAATTATTATTCATTTTATTTTTTAGAAATGTGAGACTGATAAATGTACATTTTATTTTATTTTACAGCTACTTGCTAAATAAATGAACATTAAAAACAGATTTGAGTAAAAACTTTATTATTTATGAGTGCCTCTTACACAAGACACTTTTATATGTGGGAAATGATTTGCCTTAGACAACAGCCAGGTTTGTGAGAATTATGAATAAATCAGACCAATCAGAATAAAGTATTTTGCAGTGCTGTCTATGTAATAATTTTAATTTGTTTGCTGTTTCAAGACTGCCACAAGTTAATATTCTCCCCTAAATTTAATCTATGTTATCCAGCTAGATAACATTACATATTTAATTCAGAATTTGCAACAGCAATGTCCAATACTACACAAACAAAAAATCCATAAAAAGAAATGTCTAAGAAGGGTCGCTGATTGGACTAGTGACAGTCAGATTGTGAGCTGGATTGTTTTAGACAGGTTTGTGGATGGCATATAATGACAACACAAACATTTGGCAAAACAATTATATGGTAATGAATTTAAAAAAGGATGGTAGTTTGGATCATAACTAGTTTGGAGAGAGACCTACTAGACACATAATTACAACTGTTTATAGCTTGGAAGAATTCATCATCTTCTCTCAAAATAAACAAGCAGGTCAAGCACTCATATTTGATATTTGTATGTTAATCTGAAGCACGTTGTGCTCATTGCTTTTAACAAAACTGAAGTGGATGCTCAGCAATGCAGATCTTGGCATATCAGTTTATGCATTGTCAGTGTTTCAACAGTCTGTAGGCTTCTTGACGTACAGATAAGTGCACACAATATCTCACATCATCCTTTCGAGCTCCTAAATGACAGCACCTGTCAACTGTGATGACACATGTGCTGTGTGTGTCAGAGTTGGTTCAGTCAGAGACTACTCACATGTGGTAGTTGTTGGTTGCTGTCAGCACAAGGTTAACTGTCAACTGTCAGGAGCTGAACAGAACCTTGTGTGTTACTGCGCTGTTCTCAAGCAAATGAAATAGCATGATGAAAAACGTGTGGCCGGATTATATGAACTGCACTATACTCTTCCTTTTAGAAGTGTTTGCACAAAGCCCAGACCTGAACACCTTAGGGATGATTTTGAAAGCCTACTGTTAGCCAGACCCAACGTCAGCGTCTGACCTCACTGATGCTCCACTCTCTGAATGGGTGCAAATCCAAAAGTCATTTTCCAAACTCTAATGGAAGACCTTCCTGGAAGAGATTTGAAATTAAATGTTAAGCAAGACACAAGCATCGGTGAGGTCAGGCACTGGTGATGGTGATGGGGTCTGACCCGTTCTTCCAGTTAATCCCAGAGGTTTTCAAAAGGGGACTCAGGTCTAGACTTTGCAGGCTGGTGAAGCTCTTCAACACCAGATGCAATTATTTAACAATAAAAAAAGAACAAACAGTAAAAAAACAAGAAGAAACAAGAAAGAAAGAAAATAAACAACAATAATGTTTTATTTTGTCAAGATTTGTTTTTGTTGTTTGTTTTGTAAAATTTTGTTTTGCGTGTGTGTGTTTTATAATTTTTTTGTTTGTTTAGCTATTTTCTTTGTAAATAAGTAAATGCATTTTAAAAATATAAATAATAAAAAAAATACATACAAAATTATATATCTTTATTTTCATTTAATTAATTAAATAATAATTTCCTTTAATCATAATTATTAATACATTAAAATTAATAAAATATATATTTATATTTAAATTTTTAACTAGAAAATTAATTATTCATTAAATAAATTCACTATAATTATTCATTTAACTTAGTTTATTTATTTATTTATTTTTAATTAAGATTCATTCAAATTGTTAAATAAAATAAAGATCTCTAATTTGCAGTCAATAAAGGGGCTTCCTGAGCCTTACTGATGGAGCTGTGGGGCTACATGAGACGAAAAATGTCGAGAAACACTGTCTTCTGGAAACATAAGATGTGGTAAAAATAGAGCTTTGTTTTTACAAGGATGGAGACAGTTTAAGGACATCTGTAACAGGCTAAATGATTCCCTAATTATTCGCAGTCATGGTTTCTCCCCTCCCTCCGCTCTCACACACTCAAGCTTGTATGAGCTCTGCGATAGCTACAGACTACTTGCGCCTGGGGCAACCCCAACCGCAGCCCATAATGATCCAGGCTGTTGCCATGTTTACATGTGTGTTTATGTTTGAGGGAAGGAATGAATGATGAGGTGAGCGTGTCTGGTTGAGCAGGCAGAAGAGAGAGGGAAGTTGGTGTCATCTCAAGCATAGATTTAATTATCTGATGAATTCCAATCCTGACTTGCCGAAGCCGTGAGGAGTGTAGGAGTAGTATCGACAGAGGAGGCCAGCTCTATTAGGTAGAGCCGAAAGAGAGAGGGTGTTCGCTTGTGCATGAGTCGCCCCGGGCCACGGGGACTTTCCCGATGTCAGACATAAATCCTGCCCCCCTGACAGTTCCAAGTTACTGTGGAAACATGAAGAAATTGCTTTTGCAGCACAATTTTCTACAAGTCACTTCGGATAATGTGTAAAATGCGGCCTCGCTTACATAAACAACAAAATCCCTGTAATTTCCGCATCTTTTCTTAGCCTGCAAATGCATTGAGGGAGCAATTTGGAGTTCACAGCACACTTCAACGCAATGGCTACCGCTACTAGTAACAGCTGGAAAGAGCTAATTACGGTATCGGTGTTCCTCTAATAGCACTATTTTGGCATTTTCATGACATTTGAAATTCGCGGCCGGGCTGTTTGTTTGGAGAAAACAATGCCCAAGAAATGAAAATTGCTTGCGGCAAGATGCTGTGAAAGCTGTCCACACAATTTGAAGACATAAATCTACTTGTACCTGACAGAAACATGTCTCTCTTAGTTCAAACTGGTATGATTGAATGTTTTGGCTCACATTTAAGAGCATGTTTGCACAGTCCAAAATACTTCAAGCTAATTATCCCAGCAACGGTAATGATAGCTATTGGATGAGCGCCAAGCAACACAACTAAAGTCAATCCGTTGCCGCATTATAAGGATTATTTTGAAAGTTCTGCGAATTTGTGTTTGCAAAGACACTTAAATATCGTTTCAGTCTCACGATAATCAGCTGTCAGTCGCTTTTGTTTTCTCTCTGAGGTGTGGTTACAGATGCACACTAGGGTATTTCAGGACTTATTCAGATCGTGCCTGTTGCTGAGGGTTTGTCTCGGTGGGAAAAACGTGTTGGTGCGATTCTGAGAAGCGTATGTCAAGTTTGAGGAACAGGTTAGATGAGTTGTCTCTCCCTCTCTTTCTCCTGCTCAGTTCTTGTCTGTCTTTCTGTTTCTTGCTTTCTCTCCCTATCTTTAAAATCTCAGTTTCAGTCAGGGATTCCCCCTCGGCTCGCTCGGGTTTGGGAATTAAGTATGTCTGAACTCGTTCAATTAGAGCAGAGACCTTTAGAGCAAAAATTAGAGCAAAAACACTGAGCAATAATTCAGATGCATGATTTAGCACCTCAAACTATATGCAATGTTAAAGGAATAGTTCCTCCAAGCTTTAATTCACATTTATTTACTCACCCTCATTCTGTGTACATACCCTTTGTTCCATATAAATATTTTTTTTTTAAGTTTTCAAAAGGATGCAAAGGCACAATGAAAGTGTTATAGAAGTTCACACGAGTCTGTGCACTAGAATAATCTTCTAAAGTCGTAGGATAACTGTTTATTAGGAACAGGCTGAAATTAAAATAATTTTTCTCTGAAAATCTTGACGTCCATGCTTGTTCTCTTTCCTGCATTCATGAGAGATGTAACAATGACTGATTTATGAACAAATTGTTGTTATAAGTCTGTCTAATCTTTTTAGCGAATCAGTTAACAAAATCCTTTAAGGTTCAGATTTTCGGTTGATAGTCAGTTTTGTTTGTATAAAAGTTTGCTATACACTGCAAAAATCAAACTAGAGATAATGCAACATTGTTAGATAATACTGTTTTCTTGTGCTTTTGATGGCTTGCAAATTATATGCACCGAATGCAGTTATCAATAAACAACATTTAGCTGTTTGACCCAATTTACATGAGCTAGAAGACAAATCGTTTGATGCCCTGTGTTTTCCAGTAACAGCAGAGCATGCAGCTCTATGCAAACAAAGACACTTGATATCAACCAAAGAGAAGATTCCTTCCCTCAGTTTAGAGCATTTTGCACTGAGTTTTATTACCAGGCAGTTGCTTGTTTTCATATTTCCTTAAATTATGTTTATGTTGGCAACTTCTTGGCTTATGTTATTGAGTTATGTCATAAGACTGAATTGCATTTAGCCATGTACTTGTATACTTTTGCATTTAAGTCTTACGCATAAATGCCTTGTGTTTGTCAGATCTCCTTTGACCTGGCTGAGTACACCGCAGACGTTGACGGGGTGGGGACCCTACGGCTGCTGGATGCAGTGAAGACCTGCGGTTTAACTGACACCGTTCGCTTCTACCAGGCCTCCACCAGTGAGCTCTACGGGAAAGTACAGGAAATTCCCCAGAAGGAGACCACACCATTTTACCCACGATCTCCTTATGGTCAGCATGCACACATCTAAAAACATGTGTCTTTATATTTTAAGTTGTTATATTAATAATAAATAAATACACAAATGTATTTCATATATCTTTTTTTCCACAGGTGCTGCTAAACTCTATGCATACTGGATAGTGATAAACTTCAGGGAAGCCTATAACCTCTTTGCTGTGAATGGGATCTTGTTCAATCATGAGAGTCCTAGAAGAGGTCAGAGACACACCACAAACTTTTTTATTTATTTATTTTTATTTGTTTGGATCTTCTAGTTTAGAGATACTGAGATTAATTCGCTTGGCGGCCTCTTTCTGGTAAAAGTACGCCTTATGTGGTTTCATTTTCATTTGGTTTTGAAAAATGTGCAGTAACCAACAGCCCCTGCTATGTGTTAGACCTCATCATTTCTATCACCTCATTCATCAAAACGGGCATAAGTTCTGGTGAGGTTTACCAACTCAACCTCCTTTTTAATTTTCTTAACAAAATAAGAGTAATGTACAGTGGGAGTTAAAAAATGTAAGTCTTGCACACAAATGCATTTATAATTTTTAAATGCTTCCAGTAACATACATGACAGGTTCACTCAAAAACTAAATTATGTCATAATTTACTCACACTCGTGTAGAATGTTTTAATTCATTTCTTTTGTGGTACAAGATTTTTTTATGTGTTTGAAAGAAGTCTCTCAGGCTACGTTCACACTATATGTTTTTGGGATTGACAACCGCATTTTCTTTACTGGTGTGAGTCTCAAAATGTCTCGTTCACACAGTAGTTTACTGTTGTGTTTAGAATACTGTCTGTATGAACACGCAACGGGAGTCAAGCCCATATTCCTCACTAGTAACCATAGCGACAGTGACCAAAGTAAAATCAAAAGTGGCGCAGTCCATAAAACTGAAAGTCTTATCACTTTCTGACACGACACGATTCCAATTGAGCAAGAGTTAATTTGTCAAATCTTCATTAACCGACGGCAGCTTTTTAAATTTGTGTGGAGAGCATAGCATTTGAATCGCGCGGACACGTGCAGAAGACAAAACTGACGGGAGCGGCTCCGGTGGAAAATTGACGTGATCTAAAAATTTCAGATGAGACAGAGCGGCTCTCTTTCGCGCTGTATGACGTGACAGACAACTAGTTGTCCAGTCCTGTTCCGTTCACACAGCGCGTGTGTTCCAAGAATGCGGTTGTGAGTCCTGAAAATGTACAGGTGTGAGTTCGGATACAGAATGCGGTTGTCACACGCCTGTGTGAACGTAACCGTATGACTCAAATATGGGATTGACAACCGTATTCTGCTGCTGTGTGAATGTGGCCTTATTCTTAACAGGGCTGCATTTATTTGATAAAAAATACAGTAAATACAGCAATATTATGATCTCTTAATGCAGTTTAAAAGAACAGATTTTTATTTTTATTCAACTTTAAAAAGTAATTTTAAGTTACCTGAATCAGCAGCCATTACTCTTCAGTCTTCAGTGTCACGTGATCCTTTGGAAAATGCTGATTTGCTGCTCAGGAAACATTTCTTCTTATTAAAGTTGAAATATAGACCGCTAAATGAAGTGTGGAAATCATGATTCAGTGTTTTTTTTAGGATTCTTTGATAAACAGATTTATTTAATGCAGAGCAAATTTTTTTTAAAGAGGTCTCTTGTAGGAATATAAATGGTTTTGATGACATTATAAAAGTATACATTTATTTCAAAAGAAAAACTTTCTGACCCCAAACTTTTCAATGTAATGCACAAAAAATTCAACATAACATGCAAATCTGTATTTTAAAGGGGTCATTGGAAGCCCATTTTCCACAAGTTGATATGATTCTTTAGGGTCTTAATGAAAAGTCTATAACATAGTGTGGTTAATTTCTCAATGGTAGTGTAAAACAACACCCATTTTACCCTGTCAAAAACAGCTTTTTTCAGAGCAAGCTGTTTTATTGCATGCCGCTTTAAATGCAAATGAGCTCTGCTTGCCCCGCCCCTCTCTTCCGAGCAGCTCTCTGAGAGATGGTCAACTTTAGCTGCATTCATCGTGAAACTTGCTAACTAACTTGCTTATTAGGAAAGGTGATTTGCAAATATTTGTTAAAAACCTTACACTCATTTCTTCTGGAGGTGAAGCTGGATCATGAATGATTCACACGAAGATAGACACATTTAGGTAGATCGGGGGCGCATTCCCTTCACAAACAAATGTAATCCACTGCGTCTTCAGCAGCTCAGATGTCGGGAGTAAATGATGACTGCTATGTTCATTATTACATCCAACAACAAAACTCCTCAATCGCTTAGGAGTGATTCTTGTCTACATCTTCTCTGGCAGTGAAACAATGCCAGCCTGATGACAGATCACTCAGGACGGGTCTAAGGTAAGAACACCAGTCCAATCTGTGCTGAAACGCTACTGTCAATCAAACAGTCGTGGGAGGGGCCTGTCTTTGTGACGTCACACAGACAGGTATCTGAGATCAGCTCGATTTGAGAAAGGGGAAATGATTTAACGAGATAAAAAAGCACTGGGTGGATCTTTATCATTATAGGGTGGTTGTGCACACACACACTGCCAACACACATTTCAGTTCAAACAGTTTGTAAAAGGGCAAGTCGCATCTTTAAAGAAAACTAATTTCAACTTATTTGTAGACTCATTCACAGCCAAAGGATGGATAACTGTAAAGCAAATTCATCAGTCCTTTTTAGGTGTGAAGCTTTTATAGTTTGCTTAAATGACCAATATTTACTACTACATTGAACCTCTGGAGTGTGAATGTTCCTCAAACAGTCTGTCAGTGCCTTGATGGCAATCTTGGCGCGACAGAACTGTTTACGTTACAAGTGCGTGGCATGACACAGCAACTAGATCACTCCCATTATAAGCGCTTAGTGTTGATATTTTCAGTGATTGTAATGGGAGTGACAGTTTTGTGGTGTCACGTAATTAAACAGTTTAATTTAATTTCTTATTCAGGCAAAAGTTAACTTATCTAGATGTCAAGATGGCTCAATAGGTTATGATACATACAATAACATCTCTGCAGACTACACTAAAGGAAGTGATGCAAGAGTCCAGGGAGCATGTTGTATGTGTGGCCAGACCCATTGTGATTGGTTTATGGGGGAGTATCATGACACAACATTTGGTAAAGGGTGCAGTCATGACGACATCTCAACAACAAGAGTGTTGTTCTGTGCCCCCACCCACAATCCCAGAGCACAGGAAGAGCGGTGATGTCATTAGTGGCGTGGATTTTTAAGTCGGGGACACAAACATAGCCAACTAGACCGTTTAATTGCATGTATAAATTGAAGGAAGACGAGAAAAGAAGGGAGTACAGGGGTGGAGGAGGGTTAGAGATAGCTAGACAGGGATAGAGATGGATGCGATAGTGTGAAAAAAGCCAACTTCATTTCCTGTCTGATCTCAGTGGTAGCCTCCTCTCATTGGGCGGGCCGGCGATGATGAGTTAATCTGGTTTGGAATTCACACTGGAATTTCAGCCGGTGTCCACTTTCACCAATAAACAAACTCGCACTGAAAGAGTTTACGAAATATGAGAAGAGAAAAATAATCAGTTACAAATCCGCCACAGAGACATCTGGGAGGGGGGTGCACATGTGAAAGCAGTTACACTTTGACACCTATTCAGGTTCGTGCGTCTAATAACAGTGTGTAGTTGTAGACGAGAAACGGTCGTGCCAGTCAATCAGATGACATCTGAGGGCTCCTCCATTACATGCTCATCTCTCGTCTTTTTGTTCACTCACGGTCCCTCTTTCCTGTTGAAAGACGGGCGTTTTAAGAAGTTAAACCTCTCCAGGTGAGAAGGGCTGAACCTGTATGAAGGTGTCGATAGACCTCTAACCTATCGCAGACACACACACACACATGTGCACACCGCTGGATGAGCCGTGAAATGTTTTGCTCTTTCACTCCTCGTCTACCCACCTCACACACCTGTGTTTGTGTTGTCATGTTGTCACGGCAACAAAGAAGGGAAGTGAATGAGATGCTCCTTTAGTGTCTCAAATTAAACATCACTCCTCACCTTGTATCTCTCTTGCTTTCTGTTTCTGTCCCCACATGCGCTCCCAAAAGCTGACATGGTTCGTTACTTGGGGCTCAACAATAAAGGTGTTTTCTGATTGCCTGTTTGGGCCAGTAGTTCAGATTTCTACTTACTTTTCCCTACATAATTATTCATATTATGTTATACATTTTATTTCCTAAAAAATATTTTAAGACAAAACCCTTCTGTACTACTTAAACCTACAAACCATTTGCAACAGAATTAGTCACATTTATTTAATTAATTAGTTTTAAAATGTATTTTATTATATAATTTATTTATTTTATTGTATCTTGTCTTATGTAACAACCCATGATTTTTCAGGTGTGCAGGGTTCAATAATTTTTTTTATTAAAAGATAAAAAAATTATATCATAATATATTATATAAAATAACTTTTATATTATATATTGTATTAAGAATATAATTCTATATTTTACATTCATCATTTTTTACATTTATTTCAATTTGTTTCACAATTTTTTAATGCAAATTGTACAATTTTGTATTAAAATATAAAAAAATATGTAATCATAAAAAAAAATTTCCCCTTCCCAAATAAATGTATTTTTTCATTAAAAGTAAATTTTTCTTTACAAAGAAAAGTTTGAATAATATCTGGAAGGTATATATCTTGGAGTTTTCTGTATGTAACTATTGGGGATAATAAGATTCATTGATTCGCATCGGTGCATCGGCATAAAAGTTAGTGATGCATCGATTTAAAAAAGTGTGCATCGGATACAAGTTGGCATTTGTATCGCAATATGATCACGTATATGATCACAAAACTATGGAGACCGAGGCGTTAGAAGTCAGAAGGCACTTAAGTTAATTTATGATTTGCTGCCTGTCTGAACCAAATAAATAAAACCAAACTATCTGTACCATATTGAATTGCATTGCATCTTATTTTTTTCCATTGCATAGTATTGTGTTGGAAATCGAAATCGGATTGCACTGCATCGTAATAGAAGCGAATTGTATCGCATTACATCTCTAGCTGCTTCATATGTATCTTGAGGCTATGTATCGGGATGCGTATTACATCGGCCTCAGCTATGGAGATGCACATCCCTAGTAACTATATGAATGAGAATATGAGAATGATGCAGGGTAAGATATAGCTCTGACTCAATAGGACAAGTGACAGTTTAGTCAACTGGTCCGAAACTCATAAAGGCCTCCGGGTCAGCGGGCCAACCATATTATTGAGCGCTCCTACTGTTTTTCAGGTTTGATACTGCAGCTTTACCAGTTCTTAAAGAGAGCAGGGTGCTGCTGTGTTTTTTTATTTTTTAAATGAACGTGGCAATCCTATGGTTGCGTGTACATCTGCATGAATGTGTGTTCAGACATGTGTCAAGAAACAGGAACAGGGCCTTGTACTGACAGTCGTTTTTTCACTTGCTGGAAATATCTTCGTGTCAGTGACTGATAGACCAGACATCTTGACTGCACTTTATTTCCACCTGGTTTGGCAAGGCGTCTTTCCATCCATTAGAAATTTCATCTAGATACTCAACGTTACCCTCGCTCGTTACTCTTAAAATGTGCATTGACAGCGCCCGTGCACCTTCCGCTGCCAACACGCACACCTGCAGGTCTACCGTGATCCCGTCCGCATAATCATGGTCTAAACCTGCCCTAAACTGGGTTGTTTTAGACTTGATGAGAGCGAGCTGCGGTCGACTCCCTGCGACTCTGCTCCTCGTCACGGCTTCCCACCGTGTGCTAAGAGACGGCCTAATTACACTCCGACTGGAAACAGGAGCCGGTGTGCGGAAATGGCCTGTCTTGGACTTTTAAACACACTTGCACACAGACGCATAGCTGGCCCTTTATTGTGGACCACGGTTTGGACAATCGGCTTCGATTTACTTTTTTCCGCTCTTTTTTTCAAACGAGTGAGCCGAAATCAGATCCTCAGGTCCCCCCCTGTGGTTTGTCTGTGACGACGGATTGACCCGGCTGTTTACAGTGTGGTATTTTAAACCGTTCTTCTCGTGCCAAGCTCACGCACCTGGTCATGAGCTGCGTTTAGTACGGATTAGAAAGAGCCCTTTGTGATAGCAGCAAGCCTGCGCACGGGGGGCCCATGACAGACATCCTGTAAGTGGAAAGAGTCTGTCCACTTATGATTAATATATATATTTTTTTTACATTTCATTTCAGGTTACATTGCAAATCAGGGCTTAGCAATAAAGATGACCCACTGGCCTAGGGCCACTGTTTTGGATAAGTGCTACAGTATTTCTTATACATTTGGCACATATAACACGACTTATATTTTAACCAAAGCGACTTGTTTTTTTTAATCCATTAAAACTTTCCTTGATAATCAAACCCATGACCTTGGAATCGCTCGGGCACCATTGCCTGCTGTTTGAATGCTTTTAAATAATTAAATAAATTAATATTTATATTTACACATATTTATATTTATTATTTATGCATTTGACAAGTTAAATAAGTGACTGTTTTTAGTATATCATTTCATGCATTTCCTGGGAACCTTGGAAAATGTGTGTGTTTTGGCCATGGTTTACTGTTTGAGCTACAGGAATGCTTATAAATGTGTTTCGGTAATTAAAAAAAATGTACGTTTATACATTTGGCAGACGGTTTTATTCAAAGTGAGTTTAGACATGTCATCAGTTCATGTATTCTTTGGGAATCGAACCCATAACCATTTGCTGTTTATGCTATGGGAACTAAATATTAAACCTTACAACAATTATATATTTCTGATATATTTACAGTTATAAATGAACATGAAATGATAAATTCATGGGCGCAGAGCAAGTAGAAATCTAGCCTTACAGGGCAAGCAGAAAAAAGTTTAAGACCGCCCCAATTTTGTAGTTGACTTTTGTTTTGCAATTATAGGGCATGATCTTCCCGGCATTGCTGATTCTCTCCAGACTGTTTTTATGGCCAAAATCGCACACACATGCAGGCTTCAGCCCAAGTCAAGAGCGTAATAGTGCTCGTTCACTTATACACTTAAAGTAAGTGTGTTCCTGCTCTGACCCGGTGTCCTGACATTTTATCCTACCCATCAGATTTTCCTACCTCGGCTTACTGCGCATGCACACATCAATATTGCATCCCTTTTCTCACGCTTAACAACAATATTTAATGTATCTGCATTACTGTAAGGGGTAGTTTTAGGGTTCGGGTAGGTGTAGACGTTAATAAAACACAAACTAATAGGTAGAAAAAAAATATTAGTTTTTGGTTTCCGGTAGCTGTATGCCTTCTATCCACAACCGCGAATATAACACGTAATTACTGTATGTGCATTACTGTAAGGGTAGGTTTAGGATCGTGGTAGGTGTACACATTAATAAAACATAATTTTACAGGTAGAAGTTTTCGTTGTCGAATTGTACTACCCACTGTTTTGATGGGAGGTAGCAAAATCTGACAGGGTAGGACAAATCGACAGAACACCGGGCCTGATATTATAGGCGGTGGAGGTTTTCGTCTAGAACTCCCACCTCTGTCTGATTCAAGCTATAGCACAACCCAGCAGGACATGAGAGCGTCCAAGGTTTCCCACAGATGAAGCATGTGTGTGTGTGCGTGTGTGTCTGGCAGCTCAGTAGGACTTTGGACAGGCTTACAGATTCTCTGGGGTGGTCCAGCGACTAGACAAGAGTCTGATTTTATCCCTGTGTGTAACTGTTAGTGTGTGTTTCTGCCTGTGTGTGTGCGAGAAGGACAGATTGACGGCCATAATTCTCAATTTGCTTTGGTCGAAACGCAAATTTGCACTGACCATGTGTATGGGGGGGGAGTGGGATCAAAAATTAATGATATGGACCGGTACAAGAAAAGAATAAAGGACGAAAAAACAAAATGAGAGCGAAAAAGAATGACAAGGCAGAATTAATGCTTCATACTAATTTTTCAAATCTGTTTGTACATGTTTTTTCAGGTTCGAATTTTGTAACCAGGAAGATCAGTCGCTCTGTGGCGAAGATCCATCTTGGGCAGTTGCAGTGCTTCAGTCTGGGCAATCTGGACTCCAAGCGAGACTGGGGACATGCCAAAGATTATGTGGAGGTATTTGAACACACTCGCACATTTTGGTTCAATTCTGTTGAGGACGTACATGTACACATACACTGTTTGCTTCCATGGTACATTTTGTACCAACCCATTGCCATGTTGTCTCTATGAGAGTGAACACTACATTGAAATTTCAGCCCTGTAATGTCAGGCCACTTTCAAAACTCTGAAACATCTACACCAAAGTTGGTTTAGAATCACTTTAATTTAAACTAATAAGTTATTTTAACTTAATATTGATGATCAACATACTCTTTCAGCATTAGTTTGAATTGGGAAACAAAAAAAATATATATAAATGAATATATATATACATACATACATACCCTTTTAATGAAAGGTTTGACTACTTTAGTAGGTTTAGTAATTTCCAAGAGTACAAATATTAATGTTTAAGCATATAATGATATTCTAGGGAATTGTGTGCTTCTAATTTTATAACAACAGTTTGGACAGAACCATTTTCTATTCTAACATGCCTCTGTGTATAAGGCAAGGACCAAAGATAAATTATGATTCAGTCAGTGTGGAAGAAATTGACTGTTCTGCAGAAAGCCAAGTCCTAATCCCAGCTGAACACCTCTGGTGTGACTTTAAATGCAGATTTTCTCTGTTTATTTTTGTTACTGTTGATGCAATGTGCATTCCTGTTTAATGGTGTGTCTGCGTTCTTAGTTATTCATTTTTGCAACCATTACTATTTGTGGTAATGACAGATACAAAGTGTACATCCCGGTGTCTTCTGTTGCAATTTTTTTAAGAAAGGGATCCATTGGTCACATGTTATTGCTCCATAAACATGTCAACATGTCAGCCAGCTGGCTACGATGAAGATCCCAAAGTTCCTGATAAACCGACGTCCAGAATGAGAGTGCAAGTGCATGAAATCATCAGCATCCTATTGACAAATGATTATTTCTCTCTAGTGGAGTAGCAATTTGCAACTGCACTTCTGTTTATGCAGTTGTCATCTAAAATTAGTTTCACCTATTAAACCAAGTCCAGCAGAGATCCCAAAGCAACTCCATTGGTATTAGATTGTGAAAATAAATGTTTCTCAATCATATTTTCATGATTTCTGAAGGATCATGTGACACTTAAGACTTGAAAATTCAGCTTTGCCATCACAGGAATAAATTACATTAAAAATATATATTGAATTCAAAACCAGTTATTTTAAATTGTAATAATATTTCACAATATTACAGTTTTACTCTGTTTTGTCATCCAAAGAGCTATCTTTCAAAAACATTTAAAATTCAAGCTGTGAGAGTTTTGGAGACTATGATTTGCACAGCTGTCAAGTCATTTTGTATATATCTTACAACATTTAAGTAATGATAAAAGCATGCCTGCTGTTTAAATGAATTATAGAAACAAGTTTGTTCATCAGTTTGCCTGATTATAACATTTTATGTTCTCATTTACAACTATTACAAGAACTATTTATGACTATATATTCAGTTTGGTCTGCCATATGTAATATGGGTATTTTGACCTTGCTCTTTCTTTTCAATTTTCTTGTAATTACCCTCCGAGTGTACAGCCGTGCTGTCATGTTTATCCTGGATTAGAGAGACCTGTGTTCCTTTAGGTTTTTGCCAGAGTGGGAGCTTTAGGTGTGTGTGTGTGTGTGTGCATGCATGTGTGAGCTGCTCCAGGTTTCCTGTGGGAACGCTGGTATTCCAGGCGGCTGAATCATGCAGCCAGGTTTATGTGGCTCAAGACTGGGGCAGATTTCGGGAAATAGGACCAAAGCTGTGAGCATATTTGTGAGAGTTGTGTGTGTGTGTGTGGAGATGGAGTAGATCAGTGCGGTTCGCTACAGAAACAGTCCATGTACTCTACTCCATGTATTTTACCTCCAGGCAAAGTACAAAAATGTAAAAATCCTTTGTCAGATCCATAGGTTTACAATATTTTTCCAGACAGACAGTATGTCAATCATCTTTTGTTCACACTGTTGATCTCAGCCTGCACCTCTTGAAGGCCTCAACTCCACGATTCCTCCACACGCTATTTCAGTCTGTGTGAAATCTTTAGTAAGAGACATGTTTGAAAGCGTAGACATGTAGACGTGTTTTTGAACATGTCAAGCGCCATCAGTCACTATTACTGTTTTAACTTGTATAGCGTTTTAACTCATGTGTATGCAGTACTTTTCAAAAGTTTGGGGTCAGAATGATTTTTTTAATTAATAAATAGCTTTATTTAGCAATAATGCTTTAAATTGATCAAAAGTTAAAGACATTTCAAATGTTTTCCTGTTCTTTTGAATCCTGAAAAAAATATATTACTTTTTTCACAAAAATATTTAGCGGCACAACTTTTTTTTATCTTAATAAATAATTATGCACCAAATAATAATATTAGAAGGCTTTCTAAAGGATTGTGTGACACTGAAGACTGGAGTAATGGCTGCTAAAAATTATATTCACAGGAATAAATTATATTTTAAAATACATTCAAATAGAGAACAGTTATTTTCAATTATAATATTTCAGAGTATTACTGTTTTTACTGTACTTTTGATCAAACAAATGCAGCCTTGCTGAGCATAAAAGACTTCTTCCAAAAACATTAAGAACAGCTCAAACGTTTGAACGGTAGTTTCTGAGATCCAAGCCTGTTCTATGCATGTCTGTGCTTTTTAGTTATACGCGTACAGATACGACTCCATGTAGTCCAGGCAGTGGGAGATCAACTGTATGTTTGTGTAAACTCTTGAACCCGCGCACAGTTTTAATTGGTTCGCTGTTTGTATGACTTAATAAGCTGTTTGAAACTTGAAGCTTTATAGTTTTATGTAATTCAGACTTTCAGGCCTCCACTAAAAACATACATAAAATCAGGGCGCAAATGAAGAGAGTTCAAAGATTCCTGTGAAAACACACAGGCTGAGCTGATAGCGCGTAACTCTCAACGGGGTCTTAGAGGTTGCTGATGTTTTTGTTATTTTTTAGATGATTTCACCTCAGATCGCTTTGTTTCTCCAGCAACAAAATGATTTTGTCCTCATTCTCACCTCACAAATCCATCCGCACCGCCGACCAATCGCGTACTAAAGAGAGCTTGGAGATGAATCATGCTGGTCTTTATGAGAACCCGACGGCCAATCAAATCACTCATTAGCTCGGTGACCAACTGTACCTGCAATGACCCGTCACTGTGAGAGACTCTTATTTCATGGCCGTAATGCTTTGTGTGAAGGCTTCAAAGGATTTTCCAAAAAGATTGTTTTCAGAGGAGACTGGGAAACCAGCTGGAACTTTTCGACCAATAGGACTTTCTCATTTTGTAGCACACACACAATCTTTGGGTTTTAATATGTTATGGGGACTTTCCATAAAAATAATGATTTGTACAAACTGTAAATTCTGTCCACTAAACCTAATAGAAATCATTGAATGTTTTTACATTTTCAAAAAAAACAGACAATCATTTAGTGTGATTTCTAATAAAAAAATGTGAACTTTGGTCCCCACAATGTAGGGTTCCTGGGCCACACACACATACATACATACTTATTACATGCAAATGTAATAATATTGCTACATTTCTAAAGTAATTTTTATTTAAATAAATGCAGCCTTTTTTAGAAATAGACACATAATATTGAGGTGCATCTCAATAAATTAGAATGTCGTGGAAAAGTTCATTTATTTCAGTAATTCAACTCAAATTGTGAAACTCGTGTATTAAATAAATGCAATGCACACAGACTGAAGTAGTTTAAGTCTTTGGTTCTTTTAATTGTGATGATTTTGGCTCACATTTAACAAAAACCCACCAATTCACTTTCTCAACAAATCATAATACTTCATAAGACCAATAAAAAAATACATTTTTAGTGAATTGTTGGCCTTCTGGAAAGTATATTCATTTACTGTATATGTACTCAATACTTGGTAGGAGCTCCTTTTGCTTTTTTGAAGTTGATTAGCTGATTGGCATGTCACCATATTCTAATTTGTTGAGATAGTGAATTGGTGGGTTTTTGTTAAATGTGAGACAAAATCATCACAATTAAAAGAACCAAAGACTTAAACTACTTCAGTCTGTGTGCATTGAATTTATTTAATACACGAGTTTCACAATTTGAGTTGAATTACTGAAATAAATGAACTTTTCCACGACATTATACAATACATATAAATGCATAAACAAATAACATGAAACAATAATTCACAGGCTCGTACAGTATATTATAAGTTGTAATAATTTTTTACATGTATTATCATTATTATTTGTATTATTACCAGAATAAAACATAGTCATTATTAGTATAGTTTAATTTTAATAGTAAAACCAAAGTCCAGTAGCAATCGCTCAATGTCTGTGTGCGTCGGGTATGTTTTGTGATTGGCGGTGGGTGTTGTAGGGGTTGGTAGGATTTGGTGCTCTGAGGGGTATTTGGTATGAAGTGGCTGGTTTTGTGTGTGAGTGTTTTTTTTGGGGAGTGGGGGTAGGAGGTGGGGGCCTTAAACTCCAGTGGCCAGCATCCAGCAGAATAAATAAACACAGCTGCAAGCTGAGACCACCTTAATGTGTGTGTGTGTGTGTGTGTGTGTGTGTGTGTTCATTCCCTCATTTCATGTGGGAGAACTTGGACTACAAGCTTTAAAACCTGCTAACACACAGATACACACACGTACACACACCCACAATATGTAAGGTGATCTAGGGAAAGGGCTGATTTTAAGGTTGATTTAGCAGAGCATTTAACACAGGGCATTCCTGAACTTGTGTAAAGCTCTCAGTGCTGAGACGAGGTCATACGTGTCTGTGAGACTCCTCAATGTGTGTGAGACAGTGGCTTTGTGATGATGAATGTGGGTTTATTCCACTGTAAGAGTGTGTGTGTGTGTGGCAGCTGGCTGTCTGTGTGATTGACATGGCTGAGCTCTTCCCCGCTGTGTTGAGGATGAAAGCAGATGCTCTCATTTCGTTTTCTCCCTTTTTTCTCCCCTCTCTTCACATGCCCTCTGTAACCAGAATCCTCAACTTTCAGCCTCTCACCGAGCTGAAGATATGAGGGAGAGAGGGCGAGGGGAGATAAGAAAGGGAGGAAAAGAATTATTGAGTGGAGGAGAATCTTAGAAAGTGGATGAAAGAGATGAATTTTATCACATTGTTCTGTTATCATGCCTGTGTTTTGGCAGTGCAGCAGAAAATGAACATGCCAATACAGCCTCAGTGAGTTAAGAAGCACTTCTCTCTTTGGCTTTCTGTTGATCATATGCATTCAGTCTATCAGGGTGTTTTTATCTTTATAGTGGCTTTGTTCCAAAACCTAGTGAGCTGACTACGGAAGCAGCATTTTAAGGCATCGAGGCATGTTCACGACTCGAAGGTTGTAACATCACATTTAAGGGCAGGAATCAACAGGGATGGATATTATATCATGAGAGCGAGGCCATGAAAAATGTTTTAACCAAAGTGAAATTATGTTAGTAATTCAAAACTCTGATATATAATTTTATTTTTTTACTCACACTTTCATCTGTATTAGACTTTAGTGCTTTTTTACCCATAAATATTAATGTCAAAAACATGACTAAACTAAATTATTACTAAACTTTATTTTAAAAAGAAGGTAATCTCAGAATGTGACAAGTTCAGTTCAAAATAAATCAAATATTACGGTTTTGTTGCTTGTTTTTTTGTCTTATGTTAACCAAGACTGCATTTATTTGGTCAAAAATAATTTTTGTTTATTTTAAAATGTCATTTATTGCTGTATTGGTAAAGCTGCATCATTACTCCAGTCTTCAATGTCACATGATCTTTCAGAAATAATTCTCATATGCTGATTTGTTGCTCGAGAAACATTTCTTATGCACAGTTAAAAGCAGTTGTGCTGCTAAATATGTTTCTGAAAACCATAATGCAATATTTTTAGGATTATTCTAATAGAAAATTTAACGGAAAAACATTTATTTGAATAAAAAAAACAATTTCCTCAATTTGGATTAATTTAATGCATCTATTAATTTCTTTAAAAAAAATATATATATATTTAATGACCCCAGACTTTTGAATGCTAGTGTATATACAATAAAAATGTCAAATGTAATTGAAATTTATAATGCATTATATGTTTTTGTTGTTTATCACTATGCTTATCTATTACATAATTAGCTTAGCAGCATGCTAACGTCAAACTCTTGATTATAAGTCTAGTGTCCCGTGTGGAGTGCTATATGTGCACTGCCCTTCTGCCTATGCAGAGCGTTCCAGATCGGTCATTTCTGAGGTTCCATTACAGTTAGAATGCTGCCTACGTAGGCGGTAGGCAGAGAGACAGCTCACTTGGTTTTGGAACAAAACTTGTGTCCCTTTCTACTTTTTCACATGCGTACCGTTTCTTTTGGAATTAATGGCACCAGGGACTTATTCAGTCTAATGTTCTGTGGTCTGCTCATTCTCTGGAATAGATATGAAGACTCACCACGTCCATAATGCCGCTGTAATATCAGGCTCCTCAGCTAACGTCTGTTTTCTCTTAGCGTGGAGTCACACCCACACGCTCTCCATCCCAGACCTGGCTGACCCCTCCGTCACCTCTCACCTTGTCTTTCCTTGATTTAAAGACCTCCTATGTCGCTCCATTTTCTGTCCATTTCATTCTTCTCTTGCGTAGTCAGCAGCCAAAGTCTGTCATTACAGTGGAGACACTCACACACGTACACACACACACACACACACACATGCATATTTATTCACACTCCATCATTCAGTGGAGTCACATATTTCCCCTGACAGCTTCTATATTAAGCACCCGAGTTTTTGTCTTTTGCAACATCGAGACCAAATAAGTAAATCTAACCCTCTGTTGACTCGCCACAGAAAGTAATGAGGGGTGTGTGCGACTGTGCGTGTGTGTTGGGCCATTCATGACTGTGTACCATGGTTTGCAACAGCCCACGTTTTCCCATTTTCCTCCATGTTAGCACATCAGTTTTCCACACGGCCGGGTATAACCGTAACACAACATTACCGCATTGTTAATCCTCACAAAAAAAGCTGTGTTAAACTTTCTGTGTTTGCTTTGTGTTCGCCGTTAATCAAAGTTACACAGTTTTTGCTCTAACGGCAGATTGTAATAATAATACACACTGCTGTGACTACAGTTAAAGGGCTGTTTTAACCAAAAATGTAATTCTATCATTGTTTTCAAACCCTCGTTTCTTCTGTGGAACAGAAAAGAAGACATTTAAAAAAAAGGTGTTTTTGTCTATACAATGAAAGTTAGTGGGGTCTAATGCTGTTGTTTTCTGAACCCATTGACTTTCATTGAATGAACAGAAACACAAAGTCATAGAGGTTTGGCATTACATCTTTTAAGTCTGTTCAGTTTTAAAATAATTTCTTCATATTTATATGCTGTATTCTTTACGACTGCGCCGATGATAGTCATGTTCATACTGTGTTCCAGTATTAAGGGAATTAGACATTAAAAGGACAAAAAAAGTGACTTGAAACATGTTTAAATAAATCGAGTCCCACAGCAGTGCAGGTGTGAGTGTGTGTTTGTGTGTGAGACTCGAGACTCAAGACAGACCTTGTTTGTTCATTAGAGCGTAAGAGGAAGTCCAGGCCGCACCGTTTGAAGTGATGCGAAGTTCTGTGTGTGTGTGTGTGTGTGTGTGTGTGTGTTTGTGAGTTGCATTTACTTACTGGAAATGAAAATATCCCACATCTGTCACGTTATTCCACACATAAATAATTCAGATTTGCTTTCTGTCTCTCTCTCTTTCTGACTCTCTCTCTTTTTTTCTTTCTGTCTTCGGTTTTGTCCTGTAAAGCTGACAGATGTTTCTGTATCTGTCACACCTGTTTCATGATTTATTTATCCAGAGTCACACGTGCACACACACACACACACACTTTGTTTTATATCTGTCATGAATTAGTAATAAGCAGGAAAGACCATTAATGCTGTGCATTATTGGGTGGAAAATTATTAGTGCACACAGGCACTTTTTTTTTTTAATGTTGGGGTTTGCCAGTAAAAACACTGGTTGTTAGGGCAGCATATGTCACATGGACACACATACACACTCAGTCACTCTTGCTTAGTTTTGCTTTAAAAAGACTGGGGAAGAAGTGACACAGAAGAGAGATCCTGTGTGCCTGTGGTCAAGAGAAAGAGACCGTTTGCCAAATGGCATCTGTATGCAGAGAACAGTGTACCACTGTAACACATCATTTCGGAAACACTGAAGGAACATAATGTGTGTGTGTGTGTCCTGAGCTCTCGACCTGTCTTCTGTTGAGAATGGAAGATAAGTGTACTGCTTACTGTGTAGATGTAGTGTATACTACATACTACTTTTTAAAACAGTATATGAAATTAGTTCATAAAGTAGGATTTATTAATACTACTTTCTTTCTAAACAATAAGTAATATAGTCTACCATTCAAATGTTTTGTCAGTAAGTTTAAATATATATATATATATTTTTTTTTTATTAAATCTGCAAGGATGTATTCAATTGTTCAAAAGTTACAGTAAAGACATATATCATGTTGCAAATGTTTTCTCTTTCAAATAATTCCTGTTCTTTTGAACTTTCTAATTAGTATCTTGTATTAATATCTTGATTAGTATCATAGTATCTTGAAAAAATGCAACACGGTTTCCACAAAAATAATTAAGCAGCACAACTGCTTTCAAAATTGAAAATAGCACCAAATCAACATATTAGAATGATTTGTGTAGGATCACGTGACCCTGAAGCCTGTAATAGCTGCTAAAAATTCAGCTGTCATCACATCAATAAATTACATTTTAACATGCATGAAAATAGTAAAAAAAAATATTTTAAATTGTAAAACTATTTTAGAATATTACTTATTACTGTTTTTTATTAGTCAAATTAAATCCAGCATTGGCAGTATGTATTATATTATATACACTATACTATATTATACCATATTATATTATACTACATTGTATTATATTATATTATAACAAAAGAAATACCAAAACAAACATGTGAGTTACATCGAGCTGTGTGCATGATGGTAGTCATTTCTATAATCTGGTGAACAAATGTAGAATGTAATAAATCCGGTAGTAGCTCCTGCCGATCAGCCCACACTCACCGAAACAGGAGAGCTCCGCTTTCTCCTTCGAGAGTGAGAGTGTGTGTGTGCTGTCCACATTTACACAGTCTGCTGTTGGGTCATCAGTCAGCTGTGGTAATCTTTGTGATGACAGGCGCTGGCTTTAGCAAAGAATAGAGTTTCCATAGCAATACATGACCATGTTAGCTATTTATCCAAAAATCTGATGGTGTGACGGACACAGGCGGCCATCAAACTGTAGTGTCATGTAGGAGGAGGGAGATTTGTGGCGCCTCGGCATGCTGTGTGTGTATTTGCGTTTGTGTGTGTGTAAACGTGTTTGTGCGCAAATGTATTTAGACATGTGGGTAATATCATTGCTCTGCTGTATGTCTGTCAGTGTGCCCGCCTCGAGAATTCAAAAGCATCCCTTCGGTGATCACAGGCTAATGTAACTGGCCATCCTTTGAGTGCCCGTGTGTGTATGTAAGGAGGTGATAAGTGACTTAATGAGTTTTCTTACCTTCTCACCCGCTGTATCTAATGGAGCATCTCACACACTTAACTGACATGTTTTAAATGATGCTTTCAGGACCCCGTCATCTTTCGTCACCTTTGTGTGTGCGTATAGATTGTTAGGAGTTTGTTGCACGTCTGGGTTCAATAGTCCTCGTGGAGTTGCTTGGGAAGTGAACGCGATAGCCTTACTGTATGTGCATGCACACAAACACACATTCACACACGTACGTCCTTATCCAACCCGATCTGACCTGGCCGATCCAGTCACCTCCTCATCTGGTTCTGCTTTGCCCCTCCCTTAGGCCCAGGAAATAGTTGAAGAGCCATGTGTTTCCCTGGGGCCACATTTCACAGGTGCACCACTGTTTGTCTCTTGCCTTTTACATTTGTCTTAAATAATAGAAATAACAAATATGGCCCTACCCGGAGAAACTGGACCCACACTGAGCTCCACGCAGACCCCTGAACCTCCGCATTCACACACACTTACTTCTGCACATCTGTCTGTCTGTCCATCTATATATTTGTATAGCTTTGATCTGTCTGTCTGTCTGTGTATCTCTCTATTCGTTTGTCTGCCTAGCTGTTTCTTTTCTCTCTATCAGTTTGTCCATGTAGTTCTAGATGTTTGTCTTATCGCTCTATTCACATGCGTATGCCTAGACGTTTGTCTGTCTGTCTCTCAATCCATTTGTTCATGTATTTCTGTTTATCTATCGAGCTGGGTAGATTACTTACAAATTGTACATAATGATAAAGGTAGTTAGTAATGTAATCCAGGTTACTTATTTTAGGTAATGTATTCTGGCTACATTTTAGATTACTTTTTTTATCAAACTTGTTTTAAACTTACCATTAAATGTACCATGATGATATAAAAAAAGCAAAGAGAAAGAAAAGATATTACATTTTTTGATCATCATAAAATAAAAAGTGTTTCCAAATCTGGGCTTTTTTAGGAACTGCAGTGGGTTTGATAAAAAGCTAATAATCAAATCATAAAAATGTGCAATAAATTATTTAAACACTTGAGCACTAAAAAGGGAAATATTTAATTTGTTTATCTGCATGTCAATAAGACCATTCAGTGACATCAAATTGTAAACATGTGAATCAATGTGTTCTTACTGAAATATTAACTTCCTCAGAGATAGTAACTTGCACAATTATTTGTTTCATACATGGTCTGACAGCTTGGGCCCTTTCTCAATACCAAGTTCGCAAAGTTCGGACTTGCGTCCTTGGTAGTTCGGACTTTGCAAGTTCGATAAGTCCGGTAATTCTGCAAATGGAACAGCAGCGTACTTGATAACGTCAGTCAGCTCGCCTCCGGTTATCTACACTGTATTACAATACAACGAAATATCAAACACACTGCCTCTTTTTGTTTTTATGTAACGTTAAACATATTAATAGCCGCAAAAATGTAGTTCAGGGAACATAACTTACATATACATTACAGTTCAAATAAATATTATAGCAAACAGCGTTGCCTCTTTTCTGTTTCATTAAAAATATTAATAGCCACAAAAAAATGATATCAAACACCACTACCTTTTCGTTTTCTTCAAAATATAAAACAACTCTCTTTTCGTTTGCATTTTAAAAATATAAAACATTGATATGTGGTTTAGGTAATACGTGCACATATACACTGATTATCTTTACTGTATGCATAATGAACATTAATAGCCATTATAAAAGTAGAAGTATAATAAGAGACTTATGTAATAGGAAATAAAGGCAAAGGCAAACAATTCAGTCAAATGTATGTTAAAAAAGTCAGCACTGTATTACGATAACTAAATAAATAATTTATTAAATGTAACTTTGTGCTCAGTCAAAACAATATGACCTGGAAGAAATAATAGATTCATGAGACCAAAGATTGCCGGTTAGATCTACCCAAAACAAACTTTACCTCATGTTTACCCACTACAGAGACATCAGAGCCAGCGGCAGATGTCAGAAGGACTAACGTTACCCGCTGTGAGAATGCTCTCGGCGGATACATGAGCACTGAGCGCCCGGTGATCGCGTAGAGCTCACGCTTCCGAAATCAGCGAAGCACATTTTCAAATAGGCGCTATATTTATAAATAACCCGCAGATTGGAGCTTTAAACAACTACGTTCTTGACTGAAATACTCTTAGAACTGCATTTCATGACACAAAAACATAATATTTTTGCGGGTTTTCCCGTTCGCTGATTGGTGCGAAATGCATTCTGGGATACCTGGCTGCCTCAAGTTCGCACAAGTCACCTCTTGATGCATCCTCGATAAAAGGGGCGGAGCAAGAACACATCCAGAGATTTTAACTGTACTTGTCTTTATTTTTTATTTTTTTTTAAATCTATTATACAGAAATACTTAACTTCAAACATAACACACACCCAAAAAAAAAATAAAATAAAAAATGTTTTTAACTGTACTTGGCTAGATGTGAACTTTGAATTGGAACACTACTTGGGCGACGACTGATGACGTTTCACAAGTCCACAAGTACAGACAAGAACGCATATTGAGAAACGGCCTTGGTTTACAAATTTATTTACACAACATTTGTTAAAATAGTTAAAGCTAAATGGTATAATACACAGTAGGATTTTTAGAGAGGAAAATTTAAAAGAATTGGGAAGAATTAATAATACACTGCCATTTGTGTGAATATGTAATCATGAAAATCATAAAAAGTAACTGTAATCTGATAGTTAGCATTATAAAATGTATTATACTGTAATTACACGTGCTTGATTTTTGGAATCTTATAGTTATTATTACGTAGTCCAGATTACATGTAATCAGTCACCCAGCACTGTCTGTCTGTCTGTTGTTTGTCTTGTTCTTTTTTTGTCTTTTTATTATTTCATAAAACAAAATGTATTTTTCATTCACACACACAGACATTGAATGAAAAGCAGTTCACACACACACTACACAGTAGTTTGAAGGGTCTGGTTGAGCCAGTGAAACTAGAGCACTATTTCATGTCACGTTTAAACATCTTAATGACACTGCAGTCTGCCATGCACCCCCCGCATTAATCATCTCTGCACTCTTACGTTACGCACTCACACTCATGCAGTATCCAGATGTGCGCGCTGATGCATTTGATTGGATAATAGGCTTGGAGGGACTGGTTAATGGTCAAAGTTTCTGCTTTAGGGTTTAGGGGTGAAAGGTCAAACACTGCTCTGCCCATTAAACCTGACCGGTGGGCGTGGGTGTGCACTTCGGTGGGTGGCAGGATCCTCGATTCCTTGTAAATTCACCCACAGAGCAGGTTAAAGAACCCCTATTTTATTACACAATTAAACATTTTCATAGTTTGTTTCTTTATAGACAACCACACTCTGTATTTCGCTCTCATAGTCCTTGTCATATTGATTTAACATCATATCATATTATATTTGAACTGCCAAAAATCAGGTTCATGCGATATGAATACTCTCATACACATACGTAATCTAGACATTATCAGATATGACATGAGGGAAATAGAATGTTGTTTTTCTGGGATGTTGACTAATATGTCCCTCTTCTGGAGGAAGATAAAGTAGATATTGAATCGCTGTCACGCCAATACACTTCATTATTGTTTAAAAGTGTGTGTGACAGAGAGAGGGAGTGAGAAAATGCTAACATTTGTGTAAATGGCCTGAATGGTTCCTCTGTTTAAATCTCAGGAAATCAGTAGAGACTGGCTGCTTGACTGAGTGAGTGCTTCCTGTCTCTACAGGAAGTGCTGGCTTTTAGAAGGAGGAGAGGTCATTTAGAACAAGAGTGTGAGTGTTTGTGTGAATGTGTTATCTAGATATCTTCGTGAGTGTGTGTATATGAGGGAGTGGGGTAAGCTAAGCCACATTTCACTTAAGCTGTTCTCTAGGCAAGAAGAAGGGAGAGGCATAACTTGTATAACTAATTATAGTTCAGGATGTCTGCTTTCAACTGAAATTTGAAGAAAGCTCATAACAGGACCATAGAAATATAAAGTCTCTAAAGTCACACAACCTGCCCCTTGTGAGGGGTAAGCAGTTTCATGTCACGGAATAAGTATGAAAATAAAGGCAATACAAAAAAAATCATAATCTTCTTTCCAAAATTTTGCTTGCAATTATTTCATATTTTTATGAACCAACCAGGTAGAAGTTTTCATATTTAGAATATTTCAATGTAGTGAAGCATTTATTTTATCAGTTTGTAATAAAGTTTGTTATTAGTAATAGTATTTTTAATAGTATTCTCAGCCATCTGACACACTTAACCCCACAGCTACTTTTTTTTTTGGGGGGGGGGGGTATTATTTCATGGCTTATATTTAAATGATTAATACATTTTCAACATGCATGATATATATTTTTAGACCTGATTACATTTGCATTGACAGCAAATTATTTTTTACTTGCCATATAGAATATTTACTTTGCAAATGCAGTTTTATTAATTAATCACAGGCAGCTGTACATAATGGCCACTTTTTAAATATGTAATCACATGACACAAAATATACACAATTTACCAGATTAAGAGGGTCTACATATCCATTTTTGTCTTGTGATCTTTTCCCAGAAACTTGCAGATTTTTTATTTGTTATTTAATTGCCAACAATATTTGCAAATATACACTTTGGGCTTTTTTATTGCAGAAAATCCACATGTTTTGTGGATTTATTGCATGTTTGTTATCATTATCATCATGAGTTTCTCCATAATAGCTCTGTTCATTATGTTCTATGGCCTTTTTTTCTTTGCAGTGTTTAATCAAAAAGTAATTTGCCTCATTTCAGGCTTGCGCAGCCAAACACAATCAAAACCTGATCACACAAACCATGTGGGGTGTGCAGGAAGCTTGAGCGAGCTCTATACACACACACACACACACACACACACACACACACACACACACACACACAGACACAGCTGGGTCTTGTTATAATCTTTACAGTAGCTGACTCTCACTCTGTTATTAGAATTGTGTTGTACTGCTGCCGTAGCTCAGAATTTATGCAGTACAGGTGTTGAAGAATCTCTCACACACACCATCACGCTCGTGATCTATAGCCTCTACTATGCGTACAGTCTGGTATTTCTCCTCCTACCCTCACACACACACACACACACACACTGTCTGACTACTGACTCACACACACCTCCCTACAGGTTGAACATATCACAGTCTGTCTCCCTGAAATTGCAACATATGATTCTGATTTCAGGGCCTTCAAATCCAATATGAAAAAAATGTATTTCATTATAACTTCATATATTTCTAACTGAAGTCTGTTCAGTTTTGTGCGCACATGTATGTCGCTGTACATTCATGAGGTTGGGTTTCATTGAATGTGTTTGTTTATGTCTCACTAGGTGAATAGAGAGTGGTGGTGTTTGTGTGTGTGTGTTTAAGTGTTGGTAGATATGGTATTTCCTTTGCAGGAAGGTGAGTTTAAATGGCTCCACAATGTCAGAACATTTCGGCAACAGACTTTCAGCACTGTGACCAAACATCCTCTCTTTAGGAATGTTAATGGTTATTTGGCATTAACAGCTATTTCAGAAAAAATCTTAAATCAGAGTTTCAAACCAAAGCTGAACGTTTCATGTAGTTTGTACTTTTTTTGTCAGCCTTGTTAAATAAACACATGTCTTGTGGTAGGTATTACCTGTTGACTTTAGAAATGTTTTCAATGAAAGCGAAGATAAAATCATTTATTTTACATTGCGATCTAAAAAAAATGAATATTAATTTTACTAGGCATACATGGGCTTTTAGATACAAATCCACATATGCACACACAGGGAATATAGAATAACTGAACCTAGCTTTCCATGACCAACAGCGATATAATAGTGGAGGGTCAAATTTTACCCAGCATTCCTGACACACAACCTCATATTTCACATACATTCTCACAAACGGGTATTCATTAAGGACAATATCCATATCCAATATCAATAGTTATTAACTTTATCACAATTTTATTATCATTATCATTGTCTGTATTTTTTCCATTCTAGCAGTATGCTTTTTTCTCCCAAACAATAAAATACATATTTTCCATCTTTTATTCTTACAATTTTAAGGTTTTAATGCCTGATTTTATTTTGAAGCACAATTTTATGGGATGAATGGCAAAAAATAATACTGCCCATTCTTTTTAGTTTTTGGCTTTAATATAAAAACAAATAATCAGCTGTATCTGAACATTTCTATAATAGTGCAAACTCTTATTATTTTCATTTTTCGGGTTTATTCTCATCACTCACACACACACACATTTTGAGGACTAACCTTGAGGTGTTTTGCAAAGCGGTGTGTT
This sequence comes from Ptychobarbus kaznakovi, assembly GCA_027422405.1. Classification (NCBI taxonomy): domain Eukaryota; kingdom Metazoa; phylum Chordata; class Actinopteri; order Cypriniformes; family Cyprinidae; genus Ptychobarbus; species Ptychobarbus kaznakovi. The sequence goes on along the minus strand of CM049794.1, from coordinate 39,919,337 downwards.
TGATTATCTGTGGTAATAGTTAACAGCCGATTCTCTTTGATAATGTCCATTTTGTTTAAACGGTCAGATGCCATCAAACCCACACACACATGCATGTTTCATTAATGTCTTTCATCATTTTTGAAAAAACTTTTTCAAAATGCTGAATCTGACAAAATTCTGAATTAGAGTGAAATATGTTCCTTGTGGTCCACAAACACACACGCACTAAGCTGCTACGTTCACATAAACACACCACGAGTTTCCCTGATGACTCACTTTCACTCTTAAACACATTTTAATACACACATGACGATCTCAGAGGTGGTCTGAGTGACCCTGGGAATTGTCAGCATATTTGACGAAAACACCTCCAGAGAAGAGCTCTTTCTTACGGTTTGTTGTTTCTTTTTAGTTCTCCGATTTCATTGGAGTCCGCAGGAGTCCAGAGGAGCAGCCATACTTGTGCGCGCACAACTTATTTTAGTTGCGCCGTTCTTTTCCCAGGCTAATAAGGTTTTAATTAGGTTTTAAGCTGTATATTTGAAATAGACTGACAAGAGGTTAAACCATCCCAGATCAGGCATCTAACTCCACCCATCCTCCTCAACTGAAATCAGATCTAGTATTGAACCGCTGCAGATATTAAAGCTGAATTAAACAAACAGGTATCCGAGGTTCAGGCAGTGCTGATCTTTAACAGTTATCAAAACAACACATTCTGTACATACCTCCACCGCTGCCAGCACCTCGGGCCAAGCGCAAAACACTGACAAGGCTTTTGTCCTCTCTTCCTTATTCTTCAGACAAAAAATGTGACAGTTTATTGGTTGGTGACGTGTTTTGGCCTCTTTTATGAGTCGGTTTGAAAACATGCGGCAGGAATTGGCTTCCTCTCTACCTGCATAAACACCTTTCATTCTCTCCTCCTCTTATTTCAGTTAGAGGGCTTCCTTTGTGTTGTGAATATCGCTGCTAATCTGTAGATTAGAGGTTCGGTCTTGTGGATGTGTGCCGATGTTTGTTTAAGCCTAATTGTTGGTAAAGTGAGATGATCGTACGTGTATGTTTAGATGAACGGTTTAATTGTGCCTTTTAAAAAGATTACAGAGTTTAATGGCCACACACTCACCGCCTTGCATTCATTTAGACTGAGATAGACATGTGCCAGCTTGCAAATTCATTGATTCATTATACAAACTCCCACATTATCATAATCATCACATCGGTTGGATTGGATCTAGCTTCACTGATAGCACTAGACATGAGGAAGTTTTATCTTGTTAGGCAAAAATTACAGAAACTTAAGCATTACAATCTTTCCTCACTGTATTGTTGTTAACTTTTTTCCTTCAGTGGATATAATAACTCTTCCAAATCTTGAATATATATATATATATATATATATATACATGCATGCATACATGTAGGCTTAATAGGAAAAAATACAACATTCTGACTAGATGTGCAAAATAAAAATGTAATCTGACAATTAAATTGTCTTAAAATTTGATGTTGTCAATTTGTATTGACATTCATTGAGTTCATTTTTGAATTTAATTGCACAGTATGTTAAAATTGTATTTGATACGATGCGTCCCTAAATTCCAATTTAAAACAAGTTAAAGAAAACTTTCTCATTAAGTGACTTAGTGCTTAGTGGACAACTAGTTGACCATCCTGACCTATCTGTAAATCTGACTTTATTTTTGCTCTTCTTTGTTTTGAGATATTTTCTTGGTTCATATCAGATTTTCAATCTTTTGCTTCACTGCTCTTTTAATCCACGTTTACAGAGACCTCTATGCTGCGGGGCAGATTTTTCTGCACCTCTGACCAAGTGTAGGCAAATCCTTCTGTCTGTCTTTATGACGGTGCTAAGACAGGCAAGAAAAGAAGTGATACACACACACACCTCTCTTTGTTCATTGTACTCCAGGCAGTAAAAACTCACCTGGGGAAAGCATCAGCAGTAAGATTCGCCAGCACGGCATGCCTCCACAAATACAACTGTCATCACTCTGTCTCACACACAGAGTCTTGGCCACATAAATGTTCATTTTATCTGTCTCGCACATACACACACACATACAATTTAAAGAGTCCTAATGTGTGAGAAAATTCCCAACAGTGTTACAGCTTGACCTTTCACTTTTATATGACCACACAAAATGAAGCCACCTGTGAAACAGACAGGAGAGGACGTGTGTGTGTGCATGACGTCGCATCTGTGTTTATTGTGAACATTTATAGAAGGCATTGTTGAACTCGTCTGTTTTCCCGCTTGCAGAGTTTCTGTGGTCACAGAAGTTGTGTGCACTGCTAATGGATGTGTATGTGAGTGTGTTTCCCCGCTCACACACCTGTTCCTCATTTTCCAATTTGTAACCAATCTGCTCTCAACGAGGGGCTAAACGGCCCTGATAACCATCTTGACTGCTCTCTCTTTCTCTTTCTCTCTCACACAAGTTTCACTGTCTGGATGCATATGAGTTCCAGTCAATAAACTGCATCTGTAACCGTTTTTTATCTTCCATCAGATTAAATGATAGTTTCTTCCTGTCTCTACTGGTCAGTCATTTTCATGATCGATATGACGATCTAAAGTCTGGCTCTTCAGCCTCAATATAGTGAAAAGCGTACCACTCAAACCTACTACAGGACAGTGATTCCCAGCCTGCATCTTGGGACATACTTAAGCAGGTTATTCATAAAATAATTTCTAATGTTTTTTTATTTATTATTATTATATTTTATTATTAAAATTATATAAATAGTTTAAATAAAAAAAATTATACAAATGTTAAGGATATTCATTATTATTAATAATTATTATGATTAATATTTAATACTTATGATTAATATTTAATGTTTTATATGAAATAATGTTAACAATTAAAATAATAATAATTAATAATAAAAAATTATTAATTCTTTTTTTAATTATTTTGCAATTATCAAATATAAAATAATTGATTTTTTTTAATAATAAAATTATTTTAAAGATTTAGTTTTTTATATATAATAGTAGTTATTAATTAAAAAGCAAGCAGATATTTGAAAGAATTTCAAATATAAAACATAATTAATATAAAATACAAATACTCCTAATACAATAAAAAAAAAAAAATGTAAACCTAATAATTAATATTAAGTTAGAGTTAAAAAAAAAATTTCTAGTGTCAATAAAAAGTACTTAAGCCTTGCTAGTCATCCATGTTTTTTTATCCAAATTTTGGGATGGAAACACTGCTTTATCTTTTTATTTTTTGATATTCCAATTTTGTGTTATGTAAAATCATGTAAATTTGGACGGAAGGGGGGACAAATAAAGTTTTTTGGTGAAATGTCGCTTAAGGAGATGATATAGTTCTGATATGGACCATCGAACACATCCAGTCATGCATCAGCTCAGATGGTCTGACTGGAGCTGTGCCATGTTTGTGATGTGTGTGTAACGGTGAACTCTGTGTGTCAGTGTTGTGCATTTGTATTGGCCGGCACAAGTAACGTGAGCTGTGTGGAAAAGTCCATTTAAAATAGCATTAATGAAGTAACCAGGTGATCCGCGGTCAAAACACACTCTCATCGTCTCTTTCACTCAGTCATTTAGTGGTCAGTGCTAACTCCCTCTCTTTGTCTGCTCTTTCACACTCTCGCCCTCTTTCTCGTTCAGTGTGTGTGTGAGCAAGTGTCACCATATGACAGCCTGTCTCTGCCTAATTCAAACCACCTGCCTTAAACAGAGTACTTCTGTGCTCCATACAAAAAAAGACTGTGTCTGTGTGTGTTGTGGTGGGTAGAGGGGAGTATTTAAACTTTCAGCAGCTCCAAAAATAAAAATAGGCTTTTAAAAGCAGGCACCCTTCTAAACCAATGACTCCTGGAGCTATAGAGTCAGTTCCAGGCTGTGTGTGTGTGTGTGTCCTTCCCGGTGGATAGTTATGAATAGTTGTATTATTACAGGGCAAGATCTACCTGAAAGGACTCGTACAGTTCTTATGTGCGGAATTGTGGGCACTTTTTATACTTTTTTGTGTTGCAATCATAAATGCATGTTTGGTTGAATTGGATTCAGTGTTGCAGAGAGAACTGCCGGTTTGTTTATTGCAGAGTAACAAACTTAAAACAAATGTAAATAGCCAAAAGGATACGTCACATATGAGAGAAATTTGTTTGTTCTTTGTTTTTGTTTTTTTAAGAAAGTTGAATAATAATATAACAAGTTAATAAAACAAGTCAACTTTTTATTAAATGTTTTGCTTAATGTTTTTACTGCGGCTATTATTTTACAAATAAAGTAAAAACTTAAACTTTTTTATAATACTTTTTTCATAACTTTTTAAGTTTTACCTTTTTTCGCCACAATTATGACTATATAAAGAGTATGCATATATTTTTATAGGCAACTATTCAAAAATTTGCACACACTTTAAGCAGTTTTGGGCTAAATTGGTTACTCGTGATCTTAAAATGATTTGATCTAAAGGCTTATTTTTCATAAAAATTTTGCCTATGTATGTATTTCTTCACAAAACAGCACATTTTTTTAAATGCATGACATTTACAGAACTGTGCTCTAGATCAGATGGCTAATTTGAAGAAGATTAAAATTATAATTGTTTTTTCTACATAATTCCCGTACTTCAATTAATGCTGTATCTTAGTTTTGACAATTTTCTTCCTTTTTTTAAACTGTGGTAAAAACAGTAATAATGAAGAATGTGCAGTGTTCAGAATATTGACTGGTAGTGTAATTACATAAACGTTCATAACATTTCCCCTTGGAAAATTAGCCACCCAGGTAATGTAAATTTGTTTGAAAATTGTGATTGGATGCATATGGTCATATGACCAGTGATTGCATAACATGTCATAATTTAACATTCCAAAACTTAAGATGATTTGCATATTTCAAGATACTTCATTCAAAAGTGCCTGCGGGAAAATATAGTCACTCACGCCCAGATGCATAAAAACAAAAGAGCCATTGAGGCCGAGAAGAGGATGTCATCAGTTAATCCTTTTTCTCTTTCACCTTCTGTTAAACTCACCTCTCTCTCATCCAAGTTTATGTTTGCCTGCATGGACGGATGGCAGGAGGAACACTGACACAGATTCAAAACAAACTGGTGTACATGTAATTTTTGGAAAGCTGAGAGACGCCTTGATCCACCAGAGAAGGAAACTGCCCTTGAACCTCACATTTTGCTCTACCTCTGTGACCCTTCCACCCAGCTTTAAAGTGATCATTTAAACAGATGTATGTGTGTTTACCGATCCATGCACGGGTCCTGGATCAGATGGTAGTTTTTGTGGTAGGCCAGTGTTAAAGGGAAGTGACCTAAGCCCTGGCGCCGGATTGAACACGCCTGTATAACCTTCTTTCTTTTGTGAAAATATATTTTTTCTACATACAATGAAGGTCAGTTGGGTCCAGTATTGTTTTTGACCTCATAGGCGTTCGTAATATAGGCAAAACAGTTTAAACAATCTTCAAAATGTCTTGTTTTATGTTTCACAGGTTTGGAATGACATGAGGGCAGTAAAAAAAATGTGACTTTTCATTTTGGGTGTCCTTTAAAGGGATCCCCGGGTATTAAGACATATATAGCTTAATATAACGTAAATTATGTCTCTTATTTAAATATGTAGTAGAAAACCCATGAAAATGTATGTTATTTAAAAAATCGACATCGTTTTTGGACTATGGGGGGCGCCATTTTTTATGTGCACAGTACATTCTGCGTCAATGACGTCAAATGGTTGCTCTCGGTGAGCTACTGGCGCTTTTTACCGCAACACAACTCGGAATACACAGCTCAGAAAATAAAATACTGATACGATACATCATTGTGTGGCTTTTGGTTGTAATTTTCAGTCGAAGCTGCAACAAGAGAAGCAATGTAAGACTTCACTGCTTTCCTAGCGATAAGAAGAGGAGAAAAGAATGGGAAGATGCCTGTGGACGAATAAACTTCCTAAAGACTCGCTTCTTTTTTCTCCCCACTTTAGCCCTGATGCCTTTGAGTCTTTTAGAAGACCACAGCTACTGACAGAGCTTACAAACGGCTGAGTCAAGAAACTCTAGATGCCATCTGTTAGGATGTAAACATGCCGATGCTAATCATGACACGCGGCCGCTAGAGTAGTTTCTCAGCGCGGATTTCTTTCCATATCCGGGGCGTTTAGTCTCCTTGTGGAGAGAAATCGATGCTACAGCATTTGGTTTAAACCTATACTTATATCCAACGCCACCTGTAAGCTCTTTCAGTAGCTGTGGTCATCATATAAGTATTTTATTTTCCGAGTTGTCTATTCCGAAATGTGTTGTGGTAAAAATAGCAACAAGCGTACGCTAGTAGCTCACCGAGTGCAACCATTTTACCTCATCAGAATAATGGCACCCCCCATAGTCCAACATATGTATAAAACTATGTGATTTTTTAAAATAACATAAATCTTTAATGGGTTTTCTACTACATATTTCAGTAATATACATCATTTACATTATATTAAGCTATACAAGTCTTAATACCCAGGGATCCCTTTAAGGCAGAATATATATATATTAAAATCATAAGTTGATTTTTCTTAGTTACATTTGTTTAAAAAGCAATTCATATTATTGACCTAATTTATTAAGATCAAGCAGATCAGTTTTTGTTTCAATGATAGTGTAAGTAAATACTGAAAATATTTAAATTGTGGAAACTGTTCCTTTAAGATGGGATTTAAAATCATCAGTAGAAAGAGAAGATCTAATATGGGGCGGCAAGTTATTTCATGGCAAGCTATGAGGCGTGGGCCGCAACAGAGAGGCACAATCATCGTGGAATCGGCAAAAGCAAGTTATTTGAAGACCTTAGAGGCCTAGGAGTATGATATTGTGGGACAAAAGCACACACAAGTTACCAAACCATGTACACAAATGATGAAAGCATCTTCTTACTTTTTCTTTTTTAAACGTAAAGTTTGCCCATTTGCGGCTGAAATGGCCAGAGAGCCTCCGAGCGTCCAGACCCCTCCCATAACTCCAGGAGAGAGTGTGTGTGAACAGGAAGGAAGGGGAAGGGAGTTGTGCTGCAGGCCTCTCAGCTGTCTCTCACAGCGCTAATGATCCTTGGAGAGAGGCGTGAAGGAGGTATGGAGAGAAATGGACGGAAAGCAAGGGATGTTAAGTCCGATACAGTATGAGCTTGGTTTCAGTTCAGAATATATTTCCTGTTGGATGCATTTACAATGGCGCTAAACCACCTCACATTTCACAAAAGTCCTTGCTGACGAATCCAGAAAGTTGCTGAATAATAATGGCTGTTAAAGCAAACCCAACACGATGGAGAAGGTTTCAGGAATGAATCAGTTACAGTGCTTCACTTTGCCATCAGTGTGAGAAAGAGAGAAATCAGAGTGAAAAATCCAATGCTGCATATGCACAGCAGAGACAAGAACCAGAGAAGTTTCCCACCTCTCATTCACTTGTCCCTTTGTCTTCCCTCTTGTTTTCTCTTCAGTCTTTCTCTCTCACACATAGACACACTGTTACCTCTGTTACATGTAGGTTTCATCATTTAGAGGCTGTTTTGGAAAAGATCGAAAGCTTTGTCTTGACCTTACTTGCCTCGTGGTGTCACCATCGTCATTATTACATGTTGTATGTGTGTATACTCCGGAATTAGCACTCACAGCACCAACTGACAGTAAAACCTTTGTATTACTTGCCAATAAGCTGGTACTTTAAATAGGAATTGCAACATGTTTATTAGGAATTGCAACATTATATGTTTTATGTCAAACTGTAAGAAGTTTGATCCAGCTTGATGTCAGCGACGTGCGTCTTCTAAAGAAAACATCTGTCGTGACTAACAACTTTTACCTCAGGGGAAAATGTACTTTCAGATATTCATCTTTTCCAGAACACTGTGACAACACATACGAGAATATTCCTCAACAAAAATATGAGGAACAACATTGCAGTGTGTTGTTTTCATGTTTTTGTGACACATGCTGAAAGCTGCCAGTGACACTGTGACTTGAGCTATTTGTCACAAATATGTTACAAAAAAAAATTCTCATTGGGACAAAATATATATTCTTATTTTTTTTTTTATTGCAAAGACAGAAAAAAAAGTCTGCTTGCACAGACTTCACAATTTAATAAAACCGCAACATTTCTTCATTTGGCATTTTTAAATGGATGCACTTGCCTGCAAACATTCAGGTGTGAGGGGTGTTTATGTATTGCACTCAATAAAATAATGCGAAATAACAGTTTATTGGTCAGTTAAAAGTTGATATTAATGGCTAATAAATGTTCTCACTTATACCAAAACATTTATTTTGGATCTCATCATCTGTGAGTTGAGGGAATTTCTACATTTCAGACTAGACTAAATCAAATAGAGCAGCTCTGAACACGATCTTTATCCTTCACAGTGGGCGTTTAGTGGTTTGTGATGTAGAACAGTCATTTTTAATTAACCTACAGATGTTTAAAATACAGTTTGATTGCTTAGACTTTGTGCAGTGATAAAATCCAAAACGGTATCCATCACAATGCTGTGTGAGTTCCCTCAGTGTTTCATTTTATGGTTTTCTCTCTCTGTCTGTCTGTCTGTTATCTCGTTTGAGAGGTTTTTGTAAGTGAGTGCAGCAGGAGTGAAATATGAATGAGTTGGGCGGCCAAGTGCGGCGCTCCCACTGCAGCGTATAAAACGTGCTGATAGGGTTTTTATCCCTCCATCAAGCTGAGGGGAAGAAAAGAGCATAGCCCTGTCAAGGGAACGGGGCGATTCTCCGGCCAACTGGCTAAACGCTGAAGCGCTGGAGTCTGAAAATGTGTATGAGAGAGAGAAAGACAAAAGACTATCACCCGTTGAGCTCTTGGCAAGCATTCTTGTTTTAAGTATCTCACCATTTATTTCTCCAAAAGCACTCTCTCTTTCATCTAGATCACTATTTAGATATAGTCTGTGGGTTTATGCTGTTGTGTGGACTTGGGAACTCTGTGCTTTATTCCCACAATTGGCATCCCATGAGGCCTATTGTTGACGTCAGGATGGGGACGGCCGTGTGTGTTTGTGTGTTGGGGTGTGTGTAAGATCATAACCACATAAAAGCACATCCTACTGGGAGCAGATGTGTCTGCGTTGAATCTGTGTCGTGTGTATGAGGGGGAGTCTTGATACTTGATCTCAAATGTGAACCTGAGAAAATAAAGCTGTTTTGATACTGTTATATGAGGTCATCATATTGATATTATATCATCAATCACATGTGCATCTTCTGAAATGGAACGTGCTTCATAATAATGATATCGATCTTGTTGTTTCTGTTTGTTTTAGGCGATGTGGCTGATGTTGCAGCAGGAGGAGCCTATCGATTTGGTCATTGCGACGGGGGAAGTGCACAGCGTACGGGAGTTTGTGGAGAAGGCCTTCAATCACGTGGGCAAAACCATTGTGTGAGAGCACGCGTACACACACACACACACACACACACACACACACACACACACACACACACACACACACACCTACCTCAGATTAAGCCCATCTGGTTAATCTGGCACATCTGGTGTTGATTCGCCCACAGGCTGTACAAGACCGCATAACAACACGCAAACACACCATAAATATAGTAAATATGTAACACATATGCTGACAGCTGAATTAGAAAACAAATAAAATGAAGGAATGGGTTCAAAGCTCTTGTTCTCGCACTTAGGTGGAAGGGGAAGAATGAGGAGGAGGTGGGCCTGTGTCAGGAGACGGGAGAGATTCATGTGAAGGTGGATCCGAAGTACTATCGGCCAACTGAAGTGGTAAGTCATTTTCCCATGTATTAAAAGGTCAGAACATCCAAGGTGCCCTTAGGAGGTGAGACATTACAAAATATCATACATAGACTACCGCAGAATATGTGTTGACATCTCCTAGATATGTGGTGAGAATGTTTTCTTTGTTTATTTTATGACATCATTAGACGGCTGTTTGTTTCAATATTGTTCATTGTGACTTATACTCCGTTAAATCAGCAGCATTCAAATCTCGAGAGGATTAAAGGGTGTTCACATAGGACACGTTCGTTCTTTCAAAAAAACAGCTAGACATTGCATAACTCAATGGAAGGTGTCTTGAGACTTTTTGGAAGAACTTGTTTTTAACTTGGCAGAACATCTTAAAAATGTGTCGCTTAACATACAACAATTGCCCAAATAAGCCAGACTCCAATGTGTTGGCCAATTATGCAATGTTGTTTATATGCACTGCCATTAAAACAATTTGGGGTAAGTGAAAATAATAGTGAGGATGCATAAAATTGTGAAAAAGTGCATTATAGTTTCCCCAAATATATTAAGCAGCAAAACAACATTGATAATAATTAGAAATGTTATTTGAGCACCACATCATCAATGAGTCCTGAAGATCACGTGAAACTGAATTCTAGAATAATTACATTTCAAAATGTATTAAAATAGATTTACATTTTAATAATATTTCACATAATTACTGTTTTAACTGTTTTTGATCAAATAAATGCAATCTTGGTGAGCATGAGACAAAAAATCGTACTAATCGCAAACTTTTAGACCGCAGTGTACGTGCGTAGTTCAACAATAAAAAAAGTATTTTTCTATGAAGTACTCAAGTAGACAAGATGATTAAAATGTCCATCATGTCCTTACCTGACATGTATGGTGTGTGTGTGGTGGGTGGTCATTCAGGAATGAGAAAGGCCACTAAATCTGTAAAGAAAACATGCACATGAAATGATTGTTGACAGATCAGAGGTTTTCTCCACATGTTTACTGCGTATGGGTCAGAGGGGTATTTCCAAGGAGCATTTTCAGTTAGAAGACAAAATAACATAAAGGTAAGACAGAAAGAAGTGCAGAAAGACAGAAATCTGTTATTAGGGTATACAATTATTAAATATATTTGGTATCAGGTTTTTGATGACCTCCCAGTGCTGTTACATAATATCAGCCCAGGATACTTAAAGACACTCTAAAAGGCATAAACCGAACAGGCCATCCATCAACACCGAGGCGAAATGGGAATTTGACCTTTAACCTCTGTGATAGAAAGTAAATCACTGCGTTTCCTCAGGAGGCAGCAGTGTCAGTACGGGACGCAGGTCACTTACAAGGATGAATGAGAACGAGTGTGTGTATTTGCGATAGATTTACAAATGCGTTGTCCACAGGCTACATGTGAACATGTTTTAAAATCTGTTGGATTATGCCTACGATCAATCAAATCACTTATTCTGGCAGAAACAGAATAGAAAAAGGATCTTACTTCAATTTCAAATGCGTAATTATGTTTATACTCCTCTTTGCCAGCACACACACACACACACTTGCGTCGCCTGAAGGGAGTAACTGGATGAAATACACATCTATTAATAGAAAAGCAGTGGGCTGAATACGCTACCTGTTTATCCAAAGAGACCATCGTCAATCGCCACACCAACTGCTGTGTTTTTGAGCCGTCCTAATCTATTTTCAGTCGTACTACACCTGCATGATTTATGAAAGCATAAATACTGACAGATAAAAATCTTCTGGCTGAAAGATCCCACGTTAATTCTAAAAATAACCGGCACACCCAAAACTGCTGTTAGATGAATGGCTCTATGCATTATTATCATTCCCAAAATCAACATGTGAAGCCTCTGAGTGATGGCTATCATGCCAGACGTAACTTGTGGTTTGATGTGCGTAAATTGCGAGCGAATGATGAAACTCAAATCGACCGTCTTTATTTGCATAACCTTTAGAGATCTCATAACGAGCGTATGCATGTGCGTAGGGGAGGATTTCATCCGTGGCTTTGCTGCAAATACAACCTGTATCTCGCTTTCACTGGATGTGTTCTTTCAGTCGACACACACTCGCTCACATTCCTTCAGGAGGTATGCGTAGCTTTAGCTTCACAATGAGAAAAGCAGGTAATGCGCTTGGCCTTGTCTGTCCATCACACGCCATCTACTCACAAAGAAACCGTGTGTGCGCGTTGAAATAATATGCTAACTTCCTTTTAAGGCCTGAAATACCACGATTTAAATGAAGCTTGAAATATTAGAGCGAATTTCGGTAACTGTTTTACGATTTGCAGCAGGAGAGCCATTCTTTTATTTCTCTCTCTCGCTTACTTTTATTCTCTCATTTGCACTTCCACAAGGACGCAGCGAATTTGGTGCAATAATGAACACATCGAAACCAAGCGCTCTGTCTTTTAGCTGATTGAGGGAGTTTTTAATAGCGAAGGCTCGAGCTGATGAATGTGGCCCCCAGACGGCCGCTGAAGACCGCTGCATGAACCCTGCGGTCTCTGCTCTGCCTTTCAGCAAATATGATTTTGCACATCCATTTCATTCTTTCAGATGCTGATTTAAACAATTTTTATGAGGCACTTTGGGGAAGGAGGACCAAAGTTAGCCAAAGGCTTTTTTTTTTTTTTTTACTTTTTTTTTTTCAGACAGTCCCCAGGAAACCCTCATGTTTTTTTCTTTTCGTTTTTCATTTTGAAAGAGAGAGAGAAAGGAGCACGAGAGAGGGCATAATAAAAGCAAAAAGCTTTGATTTATGCAACGAATTCCACAAACGGCGAGTTTGCAGCAGTGGCTTGGTTTAGTAACTCGGGCCTTTTATGAATGTCTTGCCCTGCTGAACTTATGTGCACATCTCAATGTTGTTTTTTTGTAAAACTGGGCTGTGGTTATTTTGTTATGTGGTGTAATTTTAGATGACTAAATTGTTTTGTAATTGCCTTTTTGCAAGATTTGAGGGTCTTATGCGGCAAGGATTACTGAAGATAAGTAGCGAAATGTGTATGAATGTTTTCAGGATGTGTCTGCCAGGAATATAAATGTAATGTACAGTAAGTATGTGTAAGTGTGAGCATGCATGCTGATGATAGACAAAACGCACAAGCTGCACTGGCTGCCATTCACCATGTGTGTATTTCATCAAATCAACTCACAGACTTGGCAACCCTAAGGAATTGCCACAACATAATGATGGAATTATGTGGATTATCAGAGATTAGGACTATATGGTACATATGTCAACATGATTCCTCCAGAAACTAAAAGACAAATTACACATGTCTTTCTTACAGATTTAAATTTGAGACAGTTGTTCTTTTGTGGAATATTGTGTATTTTAGTGTAGTAAATGCACATTGTCTTGATATTTAATGTCCCATAAAATGCACATCAGCATCTTCACTTTGTCAATTAATGAATTGTTTAAGTACTTTATTGACATAATAAGGATTACACACACACACACACACACACACACACACACACACACGTGTGTATATATTTATATACCTTTAAATATACAAATTAAATCATAATAATCTGAAGAAGAAATTATTCAAAATGTATGATTATCTTAATTCATTTTCTTTTTTCTTATTCTCTTATTTCTTCTTTTCCATAATATTAATACTTTGATAAAAATGATCTGAAATAGTTTGTTTATCTTAGTTATTTTGTTATTGTTGCTGTTGTAATTAATAAGAATACTATAATAGAAAATACTTTTGTGAATTTATGATTTTTATTAAGTACGTTTGATTCCAGTAATAATATATACTTTAAAATATAATAATAATAATAATAATAATATGAAGAAATTATAAAAAAATATTTAATTATCTTAGTTCATTTTCTTTCAGTTTATTCTCTTATAACTGCAAAATTTTCATAATAATAATAACAATACTTTGATAGAATATCCTGAAATTATTTGTTTGTTTTTGTTATTTTATTATTGTTGCTGTTGTAATTAATAATTATACTATTTTTCCAATAAAATGTTTCTTAACTTTTTAATTTGTATTATTTGTATTATACTTATTATTTATCTCTTATTTTCTGTAATGTTGATAATAATAATCATAAATTGCATTATAATTTGACAGTTTAGCATTGAAAGCTATGTATGACTGTTCGATATTTAGAGAATGGACAGCCGGTGTTTCCTTAGCCTTATACTTATTAAACTCCGTCAGACATTTACATTAAAGCAAATCACAATGCATTTTGGGTATATCAGTATGTGTCTTCCCTGTAAATCAAACATATGACTGTGATGTTGCTTTAGAGTTTACATTCTTACATTAGAAGTACTAGGCAGACAGTATCATTGACACGTGTGCACTGTTATGATGTATAGATCAGTTGTGCTGTGTTTACGTAGCTTGTAAGCGCATGCATGTTTTTTGGTTTCTGTTAGAATGAAAGATGGCTTTGACCTTTCACACCAAGGATCAGGATGGGGTGATCTTATCTGCTCTGTGGCAGAGGTCAGGAGCGAGATAAAAAGCATCCTGTAGTGAGCAGCACACACACACATGGAGGCCCTCACTCTGTGAATGCAGGAGTCTGTCTTATCTGACCCATGTTGAGCGTCATAGTACCAGCATGCAAAACACAGCTGCATCATCACTTACCTGCAGCTTTGTTTTAATTTGAATGCAAGATCCATTTTATTCCAGGCTTCTGCTTAGTGGCCATCCGACCTGCATGCTTTTGTGTGTGTGTTTTTAGATTTATGTGCTCGTTGAAGGCAGGTCCCCCACCTTAAGCTGAGCTTAAGCCTCTGTTGTCTGTCGTGATGCTTTATGGGTAGTGCAGTCTTTAGGGTTTTCTGGGTATTATAGTTGCTGTGGTTGAGAGGCTGGCTCTTTGTGACAGCTTTACGGTGATATGCAGTGTAATAGGTCAGAGTTGTTAAAGTTGAGTGTGAATGATGTTGTAAAGAGTCTGGCCGGGTGCCAGGTAGAACTCAAACCTGCAATAAAGCCGCGCTCTTACCGTTCAGCTTTTCCTCATGATGACCGTGTATACATCCACGTTTATTTCCATCACACTTTACAGTAGAGCTTAACTCGCTTTCATAACGTTACATGGCACTTTTTACCTCGCGCCCCAGGACTTTTTTTTTACTTTCTTGCACTCCGATCTTGTCGAGAGAGAGAGAGAACAGAACTAAAAAAATAAAGAGGGAGAGAGGGGTGTACGTTCTCCCCTGGCCTACTCTCTGGTATTTCCTGAAGGATTTTGACTGAGCGGAACCACCCTGGGCCCCACGGAGGGGAAAGAGAGAGAAAGAGCTTTTAAAAAAGAATGAGAGTTCAGAATATAACACTTAAAAAGCAAGCCAAGGGTAAAGATCCCCAGTAAAAAGGTGATTTTTATTTATTTTTTATTAAATGTTTAAGGAATAAAGACATTCCCTTTTGAGCAAAAGCAGTAGAGAATGTTGAAGATATTACATCACTGGATGTGTATTACTAAACTAAAAGTTTGCAACATTTAAAGGGTTCTGTAAAAGTTGAGCTTGACAGCATTTGTTGTCTAATGTTGATTACTTCAAAAAATCATTTCTGAGGGTTCTTCAGTTTCTAAATATTTTTGTTTAAATCAAGACTACAGTGAGACATATACAGTGACATTTCCAATTTGAGGATTTAAAAGCCAAAATGTGATGCTTATAATTTTATAAAAGCAGTAAAATGAATGCTTCTGTTAATACTCATGTATTATATGAAGTGTGAATCTGTTTAAATAAGGTTTACCATTGTAGAGTTTTAGGTATTACATTGTTATTGTAATGAAGTGGTAAAAAAATATTTTTTCACACTAAAATTGTCAACACACTTAATGTTTATTGTCTTGTGCTATTGAAACTGAGTATTTTAATGTTTACAAATTGGCTCCATTCGCTTCCATTTAAAGTATTTTTTTAAGAAAAGGAGGGACGAGTCAAATTTTATTTTTGTGATGATCAACATTTTACCACAAGTGCTGTCGACTTGATTAACTTGTATTGAACCTGGAATATTTCTTTAAACTAGGTTGAAATCAGATGCAACTTGATTAGTTACTTAAAGTGAGCAATTCACTATTTAATAAACAAGCCTGTTCGTTTGGGGTGATCAAAACAATCCTGTGCTGCATTAGATCAGAAATGTTTTTTTCTTCCCAGCAGGTGTTTTTGACTGTGTAAATGGGAAAGAGTGTGTTAACTTGTGTACCAGTGTTGGGTTTGTTTGTGTCGTGTGTCATAATTACCTCATGGGTGTGTGCGCGTGTTCGCACTTTCACGGCTGTGTGTAGTGGGAGAGGGGAGGTTAATTGTGGGCTGCCCTCTGTAAATGGCATGTCCCAGGCTCGTTATCTTGATTGAGTAATTAACTCTGGCTCTCGGCACTCTTACTCACACTGTCAGACTGCTGAACTCCTGACACCTCGCATTCCTCGCTCCCTCTCCCTCACGCTTTCTCCTCTCTCGCTCTTTAACCTTCACACAGCTCGACTCATTTTCTGTTCTCTCCCTGTCATTCCTGTCTCCGTCCTCTCTCTCCTCCTCTTCTCTCACTCTCGATCACTCCAGACAAGACCGTTTTTTTATTACACGCATGAGTTACAAATGTGAAGGAGCTTGTGATAATAATTCTAGTAGTGTTAAAGTGATAGTTCACTCAAAGATAAAAATTCTCTCATCATTTACTCACCCTCATGTTGTTGCAAAACTGTGTGACTTTCTTCTATAGAACACAAAAGTAGTTTACTTCATTTTTTTGTACATGCAATGAAAGTCAGTGCATTCCAATATTATCTTTTGTGTTCTGCAGCAGAGGAAAAGTGCAGTGAGGACAGGATGAAACTCTTTATTGAGCTAAATGTGTGTATTGTGCTTTTTAGTTACAGTTCCGTTAAGCGAAACTTACAATAAAAATTGCAACTGTGGTTTAACTTTACCTTAAAATATAGTAGCATTGTACTATTTTAGGTTTTACTCACTTAAATTAAATTTACAGTAATATTTACATTTTACAATTTAATTTACAGTAATATTACAGTAATCAAGTGTTAATACACCAACCTACTGAGGTAGTACTACAATCTGTTTTGTATCTTTATAATGCAAACAACCACCAATTACACTTGTGATGAAGAGAAAACCACATTTGTGACCCTAGACCACAAAACCAGTCATAAATCACACGGGTATATTTGTAGCAATAGCCAAAAAATACATTGTATGGGTCAAAATTATCGATTTTTCTTTTATGCCAAAAATCATTAGGATATTAAGTAAAGATAATGTTCCATGAATATATTTAGTAAATTTCTTACCGTAAATATATAAAAACTTATTTTTTGATTAGTAATATGCATTGCTAAGAACTTCATTTGGACAACTTTAAAGGCGATTTTTCTCAATATTTAGATTTTTTTGCTCCTTCAGATTCTAGATTTTCAAATAGTTGTATCTCAGCCAAATATTGCCGATCCTAACAAACCATACATCAATGGAAAGCTTATTTATTCAGCTTTCAGATGACGTATACATCTAAATTTCGAAAACTGACACTTAAGACCGATTTTGTGGTCCAGGGTCACATATAGAATATACATACATACATACATATTTAAGGTGGACATAAGGTCATACACAAAATACATACAACACTTAACAACATCAGGTGTCACAAAGTCTGAATTTTATAAAAAATAAATAAACATAATGATAAGAAAAATTAAGAAATAGTTACTTCAGTTATAAATAAAAGTATATATGTGTATGTATGGGATTATTTATATATATATATATATATATATATATACATACACATATTTATTTATTATTTATTTATTTAAGATGCACATAATGTCATAAACAAAATACATCAGATGTAACAATCTTAATATTATAAAAAATTAACATATCCGCTAATAAAAACTAGGACGAAAGTGTTACTTCAATGATAAACCATCAATGTGCATGTCACACAGGAAAATCTGGGAATGACAATTTATTGTGTTTCACTGTAACTTATATTTTTTACTCCAAAAACTGTAAATTTAACTGTATTTTACTGTCCCAAGAGATTTTGTCTTCTTTTTTAGTGTACATAGTAAGGGACCTTGTTGTAACCAATTAGTGGGTTTTTACCATAGCATTTTTGCTATTTGTTTTGTTAAAATTATGATAATTTTTTACAGTGTAGTTCTCTACCCCCCCCCCCAGAGTGAAAGTGCAGTAAAAGGACACAAACACACTGCCAATACCACATATAAGCACGCACAGATCCTCAGTAATAAACACACCGTTGAGTATGTGTAACTCATACTGATGCTTTCATGCTGCGATCTTGTTGTTCAAGTCTGGTTTTTAACTAGGTTGTATAGATTCAGATGTACTTTTGCACTCAGTCTTTTGGTTTCTCTCTGTAGTTTTTCTGCTCTGTGATTGGCTGTTGTTTGAAATGGGAAATCATTAGAGTCTTTGATCCCTCCTAAACATCCTGCATCAAATAACACAACTCTCACACACACAAAACTGCACGGCACATAGCGAAGTCTGTCGAACAGCCGTGGATTTCTCGTTTTGTTTCGCCGTGTCCTTTCGAGGGGGCAGTTGGATTCATCTCGCACTTGTGTCTCTTACATACGCGTGCATTTAAAGTGTCAGACACTTAGGGTCTGTGTCTCTTTGCTGGAGAGGGTTTACATGATTTTATAAATATTTATTAAATACTTGAAACAAGAATCTGAGACATTCTCCCGTGTTGATTCAGATTTTTCGGCATTGTACTACTTTTACACATGAAAAGAGCAAAATAATATTTTGTTCTGATATCTATACATTTTATATATACAAAACCATTCAAAAATGTTGGGGTCAGAATTTTTTTTTTTTATGTTTTCATAAAGATGTCTCTTAGGCTCACCAAAGCTATATTGATTTGATAGTACAGTGAACAGTTAAAACAGTCATATTGTGGAAAATTATTACAATTTTAAATATGGGTTTCTATTTGAATATATTTTAAAATGTATTTTTTTATGATGGCAAAGCTGAATTGTCAGCATCATTAAGTCTTCAGTGTCACATGATCCTTCAGAAATCATTCTAATATGATCATTTGGTACTTAAGAAATGTTGCTTATTGTCAGCGTTGGAACAGAAATGTTTTTCTGCCAAATATAGATATACAGAGATTTCAGGATTCTTTGATAAATAGAAAGCTTTTAAAAAAAACTGTATTTATTTGAAATAGAAAAAAGTCTTTATCACTTTTGATCAGTGTAATGCATGTTTACTAAGTAAAATAATTAATTTGTTTAAAAATCTTACAGACCCCAAACTTTTTTTTTACTGTGTATATATTTATGTGGGTCTATGTGTGTATAAAAGTATCATTTATTTTTCACAAAAAAAAAACACAAAACTGGAAAATAGTATGCTGTCTGATGTTTGTCTTTATATGTAGGCATGTTGATAAATTGAGGTCTAGATTTAAGTAAAATAATACATTGTGGAAGAAGCAGTAAAGACTGATTTAGACATGTTTGCGAACAATACGGACACAAATATCCATTGATTTGTTGATCAAAGGTAGTTTGACCCCTCCTTTTGTCGATCTGGTCATATTGCTTTTGTGGATTTGACCTCTGACTCCGCTGTCCTGCAACAGTGCACGAGACCGTTGCTCTGGCTGTGTGTGCATGTTTTTCTTGATGCATGTCTCAGAGATATTAAAACTCACTGAAACATGCATGCATATAGTAATTTTAGCGTCTCACATGTCATGTGTGGCCATGCTTGTAAGTTAACAAAAGTCACTTGATGTTTGTGAAGGTCTGTCTTTTCAAGAGTCCTGAATTCCTTTACGTTAAGTGCTCGGTCACACACAATAAAAATGCACCCAGATGATGACTATCACTTTAATTTATTGTTTATTTCCATTTTATTTACCGTACATGCAGGTGCGGCTTCTGTTTTAAACCCTGACGCATTTAGATATCTTCTTTAAACAAGCATATGCCAGTGTTTGACACTAAAATCTGCTTGTGAACTTCCACTGTGCCTTTGATTTGTCTTGACTTGCTGACTTTCTATTTAATAGCAAGAGCTATTGCACACAACGCATGATTCACATGCACACGCAATGCTTCGGTTTCATCAAATTAATACCGTTCTACTTTTCCTTCCTCGCAAATACTTTCGTGAACTTACATTGTCAGGACACGGTACTGTAGTTGTTTGCATGTGAAGACTTGGATGGGTGACAAAAGCAGCTGATGTTAATTTAGCTTTCAGAAAAGTGAAGACTAATTATGATTAATATGCCGCATTAATACATATCTTGATTATGATGGTTGCATGCTGTTTCGTATGTTGATGAATGAACGCGGTTTCGCTAATTAGTCTTTAAAATATGGTTATGTCATTTAAATGATTTAATTGGAGCTAAAATGGAACCATGAGTTAGTGACTGTAACTTCTCAGGGTTCAACATAAAAATATGGGCTTTTGGAACAAGAGCTCTCATTTGTCAAAGGCACAGACGTGCCAGTGTGTTGTGTGTGTGTGTGTGTGTGTGTGTGTGTGTGTGTGTGTGTGTGTGTGTGTGTGTGTGTGTGTGTGTGTGTGTGTGTGTGTGTGTGTGTGTGTGTGTGTGTGTGTGTGTGTGTGTGTGTGTGTGTGTGTGTGTGTGTGTGTGTGTGTGTGTGTGTGTGTGTGTGTGTTCTGGCTCCTTGTGTAATCAGATCAGCAGCAAGGACACCCTCAAACTCTTTACTGCCACCCTGAGAAGCACCTTTAAATGTGTGTGTGTGTGGATGTGAGTTTTGCCATCCCAGCAGGAGAACAGAAGGGGTTAGGCCACGAGTCACATAATCCATCATGCTCTGGCACTGAGAGAGGGCTGGAAAAGAGGGGGAGCTGGATGGATGGCCTGCCTCGGCCCTTACCTTCCCCCTGAGACACAGAGCTTGACACCTGTGTGTGTGTTGCTGGCGATTGTATGTGGGTGTTTGAGGGTGAAGAAGAGTGTGTGTGTGTGTGTGTGTGGGGGGGGGGGTTACAGGTTGGGAGGTCCAGTTAATAAAGAAGGACTTAACCACCCCTTAGCGGTTTTTTTTTTTCTTTTCTTTTTTTTCTTTTCTTTTCTTCTTCGTCATTATTTTTCCCTGTCTCACTCTCTCTCTTTGTCTTTTTCTAGGACTTCTTACAGGGAGACAGTTCCAAAGCCTTAAAGGTCCTGGGCTGGAAACCACTTGTGACGTTCGAGGTAAGCGTTCCTGTAAAAAATCTTAAGTGGTTACCGTCCAGTGCACTGGAGATTGAGAAATAATCGGTGTGTATGTGTGTATTCCAACAGGAGCTTGTTAAAGAAATGGTGGACGCGGACATCGAGATAATGCGGAACAACCCAAATGCCTGAGCCCACACGCCTTCATCTCCATGCATGCCAAAGAGGCGGTTATCATGTGTTTGTGTGTGTGATCACTGGAAGATGCATTCAGCTGCAGTTCTGTTCCTCCGTCTGTCGTTTTCTCTGCTGCTTCAGCTTTCTGATCTCAGTTTCACTGGTTCGAGGGTCCCCGCTGTTGCCTTTCTCTGTTCCTTAATACTGTCATATTTAAGATTGTGTGTATGGATTTTTAGTTTGTGTTCTGTCTAAATGATTTTTATTCATTTTTATAATGCCGTTTTTATTCAAAATCATGGAAAAAAGTATAAATAAGGGATTAAAGGGTTTTTATTGCTTATTAAAGCTGTTTGCGGTTTTATTCATGTGATTCCTTAAACTGAAGTGATTGACATTAATTGGCTGGAACTTTAACATTTGTTTCCTGATTATTTAAAATGCAAATACAAACTGTGAAGTTTTAAAAATCTGTCAATTCTCCTAAGAGTCATTTGAGTGTGTTTATTTGTGGTTCTCAACCTTTTTGACTCCATGTTCCCCTCATTGTCCAAGACTATAGCCTATGTGGTAGTAAGTTATTATAGAACTGCTTGTTTTCAAACTTTTATTAAAATATGAACAAATATATTATGAAAGAATAGCCTAGGTGAATATGATCAACTGCAAACAATAGGCTATTGTAATTTCATGTTTCAAAAACTTTTTTATTTCAATAAAAAAATTGTGGAGGGGAGGAGGGGGCAGATTAAGATAAATATGTAGGTTTACCTGTTCATTGTGGTTTTAGTATTTTATTCATGTATTTTAGGTCACTCGTGTAGACCTCATGGTCCTCTTGTGACACGCTAGGGTTTACTTGTTGAAAGGTTCGGTTCTCGGAGTAGATTTGTAATTTTAAGCATTTATTAAGGTGATAACAGTGTTGTTGTTGTTGTTGTACTTTGTTTCCTGTAGGCTAATTTAGCCCACTTGATTAAACAGAACAACAGAGATAGCCTATAGAACATTAGCTAATATTGCTGACTCGGTAAGAAAAAGCTTGAACATGGTTAAAGTCAGTAAACATAATTTTGAAAATAACTGTCAACTTTTCATCCTTCCTCGCCTCAGAAGTTAAATGTACAGTGAAATGCGTCAGAAAGCGGCTCGTGCCAGCTCTCGCGGGTTGCCCGGCGGTCACCGAGCACAAGCGCTCTCTTGTATTCGGCGGGAAACGCGCGTCCTCGAGGCCTCGCGCTCCTTCATTCCAGATGCTCGAGCACGGCCCACCGCGCGCAGCTGAGGGAGCAGTAACTCGGCCTTGTAAAGCAGCTCATGTTTAATCACCTCTGACGTCGGGCGCAGCTGGGCCACTGAACCCTGACAGTGAAGACATTTCGCTGTGTGCGAAAATCCTTCGCCGTGTTTATTTGTAATGGCGACACGGTTGTCCTCATCAAAGTAACAACAGATTCAAGAGACCTCTGTCAGCGTAAGTGTCCTCAAGCGAGGAGAGAGAGACCCGGTAAAATCAGTTTCTTTTAAACAACTCAAGAGGCCACGCATATTCTGGTCTATTCGAAGAGCCAAATGGAGGTCATTTGACACCGACGTACAAGAAAGTGGGGTCTTTGAGACCCTCGTAAGACAGGCGATAGTCGAGGCGGTTGATGTATGTGTGTTTGTGTTTTTTAGACGGCATCTCGAGCCAGTGGAGTACCATTTAAGCGCCTCAAACAGCGCAGCAGTGTGAGCGCGCGGGCCTGATTGGAACCAGACGGTGGCTCGTCGGTCCGCGAGCGTAAAAAGCACTTTTCCACTGGCCTAGGTCGCGAGCTCTACCTCATACAGGTGCACTGGCCGCGAGCAGCCACTAACTACCTTATATATCCCGGCGAATTTATATTTTACGCTTGAGCGGGGAAATGCCTGGTCTTTTGTTTGACTACCCTGCTGATGTTCCCGTAAAAGCAGAAGGAAACGTGAAATTCAATTGGACCAACAAATTAAAATATAATACAAATTTAAGGGACGTGAAAAACCTATAAGAATTTAATATAATGCTTTATTTATATTTATATCTCAAAAGATTTGTCGTCTAATTAATGCACGGAACTCAAAGTATCCTCTGCGACAACTGGTTTGCTCACTGCTTCCAGAAGTCCTGAAATTAAGTTTATTGGCTTGTTTTAATAATTCAATATTAGGCTATTTAGAAACAGGCCTATATATGGTTTTTAAGTGTTTAATAATGATTTATTAGCAATATTAATAATTTTATGTAGTGGATACGTTCATTTATATTCTCTCAAAATGTAGTTTATATTTTATGGTGTTATATATCATATTGCATTTATATTGCTTTTATATTTCAGTGAACTTGCTTAGTATTAGAATTAGTCTCACCCTTTGTTCGGTATTGTTTATTTGTTTCTGTATTATATCGGAATTATTTGCCTCTGTCGGTGTCAAGCATTTGGATTTCACTGATAAGGAGCTTTCACTCACAGTTTTATCCTTTGACATTTTTGCAGCGCAGAAGAAAATCATTTCGTTTAAATCCTCTGTCGAGGTAAACTCGTGTTTATTTTTCATCGTCGAGCAGATAATCCGTGATAAGCCTCTGGACCTTTTCTCTCAGTCCACGGCATTGTGTTACTAAAGTTTGATTTGCAGTTACGTT
Source organism: Ptychobarbus kaznakovi (assembly GCA_027422405.1). Taxonomy (NCBI): domain Eukaryota; kingdom Metazoa; phylum Chordata; class Actinopteri; order Cypriniformes; family Cyprinidae; genus Ptychobarbus; species Ptychobarbus kaznakovi. The sequence continues at coordinate 39,895,448 of CM049794.1, read as the reverse complement.
TTTTTTCCATGAGAAAAAATATTTTATATAATTATTATTAATGTCTAAGATTTAAACGTTTAACATTTAAAAGCAATCGCCTTCGTCAGGTGTGCTGCAACACATTAGGAGTATATATTTCATTGTTATAGCATGTTAACAAGGTTTTGAATTATTGTTAAGTATTTAACTTTTATATGAATATGTAGGAAATATTAAGATTTTTTTTAAATGTGGCAGTGGCATTTAAAGTAGCTAACATGTTGTATCATAACACTAATTTTGTTTTTGTTTTTAATTGGGAGAACGGCGCTACTTCGTTTATTGCTTCTTTTATTCAGTGCAGATTGTGAGGAAAAAAGAGAAATAAAACACGTAAGATGTAATTTATATACTGTATCTTAATTGCTAACATTTATCAAATATGTTTACTACCAACAACAATTGTTCTCATTATATGTGATTCAGGCCGAGGTAAATCTGGCCTAGTTCTAATCAGTTTATTGTTTGTCCGATCAAACCATTTTTACTTTTACATGGTTCAATATAAATAGACTCTAAAATTATGTAGCTTATATTTCATTGCTTTTTAATTTTATAAATATTTTTTTATTATTATTATTGTTTTTGTTTTAATAATACATCGGTATTTTAATTAGCCTATACTATTATTATTATTATTATTATACACAACGAACTGTTTATTATAATAAAACTGTTTAATTTCTCTATAAATAAATAAGCAGCACCTCGCAAAACGCACTTAAACACTATTGAAAATTAATTGGACGGATTGTCCTTCATTTATCTAATTTAAAGAGACCGCAAAATGTATCAGGAAATGGTCAAATATACCAATCTCACAGGATATCACGCACGATGCACATCGATTGAAAATAAACAAACAAACACACTTCTCAGGCATGTTATGAGATCTGCATCTGGTTAAAACGTGCCACGTTAATACCAGAAGGCCCTCTCTGCTGTATCATATTCCCCTCGCGCACAACTCAACCCAGAAACACGCAGCTGATCTCAACAAAGACACCTTTTCACTGGCACGAGCCCCTAACCCTGCCCGCGCGCACCTGTAATGCATTTACCACTTAAGCCCTTCATACAAAGACAAATCGCCTCGAGCTGACCTACGATAGACGCTGTAAAGCTTAATCAAACTTTCTTTCTTTCTTTCTTTCTTTCTTTCTTTCTTTCTTTCTTACTGTCTATCTTTTTCATCTTTCTTCCTGTTTCTCCTCATTTGTTTCTTTATTTGCACTTGAGGCCTATTCAAACCGAATATGTGAATCAAGGCACAACTCTTATTTAATCACAGCATTTATAATCACAAAACACCAGATCAGTTACGAGGCCAATTATACACCAAATAAATACAAACGCTGCACTGCAAGGCCCAGTTTCTACTGCCGATGACTGCAAGAAGCTGTATCGCTGTGCGCAGCTGCACTATTAAATATTGCTTAATGTGTATCAGGACAACAAATCAAAATTAGACTATTGTCAATCTTATTTCAATTACACTGAAATGTTAAATAAGGTCATTCTTTATTTGGTTGGTGTCCGTATAGGCCTATCTTGAGTTAAAACATATCGAGGTATAGATTAGGCCCATAGGCCCTAAAACTATTTGTTTTACATTTACTGTATGTTAAAAAGCAACGCAGAACTCGACAAAGCACTGAGTCACATGCCGAGTAGAATGCTTTTGTTTGGAGGTTAATCATTTGATTTATCAAGCCCATATTTTACATGTCTGGCTCAACATGTCTGGCTTACAGCAATTCTTGCATCTGCTGTTTATCTGCTTTTTAATCTATTATGTGTTTACAAATGAAAACTTATATCAAAGACAATGGTTGCATTCCGCAAGATTGCAAAAGTGCAGTTCACTGCAGTGTGCCAACAGTATACAAAGAGAACACGGCAAAAAACGCTAAACATAATATTCTGGCATAAATAAAACAAGACTGCAAAGTATATCCCAGTAAAATATATTTTTTCTCATATTAAAACTAGAAACATATTTATCTAAAGTAGTTGAGAAACAAAGTATACATGGGAATTGGACGTTAATCAACTAAAAATTAGGAACATTACTCGTTAGAAGATTTATAAACGGGGGACAAAGTCTGTCAAATAAAGTGCTCGATTATTTTTTTATTTACATAAAATAATTGAATTCTGTAACGCTGAATTGATCATTGAAATTGTGTCAAGTGTTTATAATAGTTATTATTAAACGTTGTTTTTTTGTTGTTGTTAATAAATGCGTTTTTAGTTTAGGAACAATTTAAAGACTCCTTGCACGCGTAAGTGAAAAAATAATAATTTCCAGATGTTTTTAAACCTTTGACCCCCACCCCTGCCCAAGGAATGCCTTATTAAGAGCCAAATATTTTAGGAGGAAAATAAGAAAATTAGCAAATATTTGCTAGTCAGCTATGTTTGAACAAAGTTTTAAAAAGTATTCCTTGCTTTTTGTGGCTGCTAATCATAACAAGCTCTGACAGTCATTTAAGTAAATAATGGATTCAACAGGCATTACAAATCGATAAATCACTCGAGAGTTTAACTCCAACAAGACGACAATTTATTAAACAAATAGTAACTTTAGATATTTTCAAAAGGTATAAGAAAAACTACAACTCAGTTGTACACTCGTTGCCTTTCTATACTGAATTGACATGTTCTTGCAAAGTTGGTCCACCTGCTCTTGCATGAAATAAATTAACACATTTTCTTTAACTCTTTTAATCTTGATGGACGAGCAGGGATGTTTATGCGCAGCGGAATTATCCTACTTACCAACACAAACTCGCATATCAGCCCGAGTTCACTGACCTAAAAGCTTCCTTAAATTACAAACACATGGCAAATAATACAAATATATATTAAACAATTTTAAAATTCATGAAACGTTTGGTCAGAACTTGCTGCAGTCGTATACAAAGGCTCCGGAAGCCCGGTAGAGTGGCTGACTGGACGGGAAAGCCATCTGACAGCTATTGCTTCCGGTCACCGGAGAGCTGTTCAGAGCTATCCGCTGCGTCTCGAACATCTCGCGCACCGCGTGAAAGTTCTGCTGCTGGCCGGGATAGCTCGCGCTCAGGTGCCCCAGCTCTCCGGACTGACTGAGGTACCAGGGCGCGAGTCGGTTCTGCTGCAAGTGCTGGCTCTCCTGGCTCGAGTTCTGGTGGGGGTGTGAGATTGAGGAGGCGCTTGTCGTGTTTGTGTATTCCGGTAAAGTGTCATCCCCGTGGCCGCGCTCCCCTGTGTACAGGCTCGTCGCTTGCATGTTGCAGTGGTAAGTGGCGGGCTGGCCGCAGGGTGGACTGTAATGGGCGGGCTGCGGGGACGGCGAGTAGGTCAGAGACACCGAGCCTGGCAGCGCGGCGCGAGAGGCCGGCAGCTCTGCTGCGTGCTGCGGGGAGCCGCGAAGTCCGGTCATGATTGTATCCATACTAAAGGCCTGTTGTGTCGTTTGCGACTGAGGACTCCCGCTACACACACTCCCGTCGCTCCTGTCTGGACCCTCCGTTTTAGGCACGGTGCTGAGGGGTGGAGTGCTGTCATGCGGGGGCGTGCAGGCCCCGTTCTCGGTCTTTATATCCCGGAGCTTCACTGGCTGCTGCGAGTCTTGCTCGCACGCTTGTCCCTGGTTGTCTTTGCCCTGCCGGTCCCGCTCCTCTTGGTCCCTCAGCACGTCCTTCTTCTTGAAGCGGCGCCTCCGTCGCAAGAAGCTGCCGTTTTCAAACATGTTATATGAGTCCGGGTCTAGAGCCCAGTAGCTGCCCTTACCTGGCTTCTTATCGTCTCTTGGCACCTTGATGAAGCACTCGTTGAGCGACAGATTATGCCGTATGCTGTTCTGCCAGCCTTGCTTATTGTCCCGGTAAAATGGAAAGCGCTCCATGATAAACTGGTAGATCCCATTCAGCGTGATCTTTTTGTCGGCTGAGTTCTGGATGGCCATAGTGATGAGCGCGATGTAGCTATACGGAGGTTTGACCATGTCCTTGGGCTGCTGCGCAGGGGCGTACGGCCCATATGCGCGGGCCATCCCGCCGGGGTACTGCTCGTGCGCTGCGTGAGAGTACATGCTCATAGGCGCAGGCATACCGGTATAACCACCTCCGGCAGCGGCTCGATAAAAGCCTTGATCCCCTGTGATATACGGCACTACGCCTAGAGGGCTTTGGCTAGACACGGGGTAGCGCGCCTGCATCTTACCCCTCTCTCCAACGCTCTTCTGCTGCGGACGAACAGATATTAAGAAGGTTAAAATCTAGGCAGACGTCTTAATTCACCTCGAGAAGAAAATTCATCACAAAGTTCGTCTCTTCCACCTTTTCCTTCAGTGTCTTGTCTCAAAACTTTCATCCAAAGTTTCTTCCCAAGCGGATTTTCAGGTCTTCGCTTTGCAGGCGAGCGAGAAGCAAATGTCTTACGTGGAGAAGGCAGTGAATAGGGAAAACCTGTGAACTTCCCGCATCCGTCACTTCACAGGGACTTTTTCACCGAATTACCAATTCTGCCTTTTGGCTGAGCTCAGCGCTCCTCCCTAAACTCATCTCACGACCAATAAGCGCTCGAGAGCTGTTTGTGGAAAGACTGTACCCGAAGACCTTTTCCCTCTGGGTGCAGGCATCGTCTACCCTTGAGTTAAGGATCAGAAAGACGCAAACACACGGAAAGAGTAGAAATGTTGACAGAAAACGAGAAAATTCTCACATCCTCGGGCTGCTGCTAAGACGTGAGATAAATCGAATCGCTGACATCTGCTGCAGGGTGTAAAATGACATGTTTTATATAAAAGTACATGGCCAATATTAAAACAGGAGGTAAAACATATTTATAATATTTGTAAAGATGTTTCGTGTTTTTACAGAGTCCGTCGAACAAGAAGGGCTCCCTGTTTTCGTTCACGTGTCAGGATTCATTTCAATCATTTGGCACTAATAGATGCGCTGGAGGGGTGAAGTAAAGTGGTGTTTGTTTTTCAGAAAGTACTGCTTGGGAGCAAGGCATAATGTGCTGGCCAAAAGGTGTCAATGAAGCAATGTGTCCTTCTAGTGCTAGATGGACGAAAAGCCACCCAAATTGCGCTTTGCACCTATTCTTTGTTGATGCGTGTCACTGCGTTCACACTTCAGTGCTGCTTTCATTTTCTTTGAGTGTTATGAAAGACATGTTGTCTCCGAGTTAATAATAGCTTTAAGTTTCCGTTGAGAGGTCGCACCGCTTGTGACATTTTTCTTCATCATGACAATGAAAATAAAGGAAAACTACTATTGATAGAAATTGCCATTTTGTTAGATAACTCTAGTGACAACGGGCAATATATTTGCTGATCAACTGTTTAACGTGCTTTTGGGTTGTAAGTAAAATAAGTAAAATGTTTATTCTGTTTGGCAAAAAAAGAAGGTAAATCAAATAAATTATAAAATAAATAAATCAATCATTACACGAAAAGCTAAAACATAATTATCAATTCATTATTACCAATGACAACAATAACATCAATATATCGAAATGAAACACCATGATAAATAATTAATATGACATGTTTCATCAACAACAATTGTGATATACAAAGAAGCGGTTTTTATTAATTTGCCTTTTATTTATTATTTTTTCTGTTGGGTGTTTGTTTGACTTTTTATGATAGACTGCGTTCATTGTTGTTAATTTACAAATGGGTATATTAACGTCGTATATCGCGGTATTGTTTTAGCAAATAAGATGAGAAGATATGTCACAAAGCATCATTCACAGCTTATTATATCTTTAAAAAACGACTAATCAAATAACTGCATTGACCAAGTGCTTTACTTACTGCTAAATGAATAAACGTACATTTAAGCTAATTCACTTTTTAGCCTAAATAATAAATTTGGGTTATTTGCCCAAATTATTGTAATTATTTTAAATTAAAATCCTTGTTCTTAATGCTATTATGTTGAAATAAAAAATTGGTTACAATGCCCTGGCTCATATTTTCACTTTTCTTGCGTTATTTGTGGCAGGCTGAACCCTGAGGAATTAGGCCGATTCAGCGCGGTGCAGTGAGGAGCACAGAGCAAGGAGCGCGGCTATTGAAGGTTGGCCAAATTCACCTGCTAAATCTGTTTCTGTGTTTGATTGCCCCCTTGTGGCCATTTTATTAAAGCACCATTTTTTTGTATTTCGTCTCCTAATACAGTTTTTCCACGATTTTAAAAACAAGGCTCATTTTGTCAAACCACTACACAAATTTCACACATCTACACACACAAATAGCAGAACATCTCATATCTTTTGCTAAATGAAACACTCCATTCAAAACTGTACAATAATTTTACAAAACCCAGTTTTGGTACCGTATGGTACACACATGGTTCAGTTGTATTCTGTTTGAACCACTTACACACTGATGTAGTTAATCATAAACACGTGCAACATTTCTACCTTTCTGGGTTTGATTTTTCATTAATTATTTTTATTATTTGAGATATTGTTAAAGAACATGAATATATTGACCAAACACAATACACGATACAATTACTGCCCACTGATGAAAGTATTTATTTCTCACCACATTGTAAAATCCTTCAGAACATCATAGGCTGCATTTTGCACTGAAAATCAGAACATATTCTAAATATAATATAGTACAAAAACTTTTGTGGAGAAAAAAAACACCTTAGCATCATCTCTTCGTATAGTTGTATATGGCCACTTCATCCACATTACAGGCAATTTCCTCTCTCGTAAAACAGCAAGGAAAGACTCTTCTCGAATGGTGACTTCATCCTTACACATACTCGGCATCTATTAGGTCACAGGCCTCCTCCATAGCTTGAATGAAGGGAATAACATAGGGTCAGAGGTCATAAACCTTCCACTGCAATGCAGAAGGGAAAAAGGAAAGGAAGGGAGAGTGTTGTGGGAGGAACTGGAATAAGTGAAACAGATACCTAGTCTGTCCAATACTTAGTCTGTCTAAAAACGGGAGTAGTGATCGGTATTGGAAGGATTGCTGCATATATTGTGATGTTACCACCATGTTGACCCAGGACATTCAAAATAGCTCTGTGGCCAAAGATGTTTCTTCTTATTCCTTCTTATTCAATTGGTTCATATGTGTAGTATTTTGGAAAGCAGTGCCTTAAAATGGCAAAGAAGTGACATCATGTTTTTGTATACTGTAGGGAAACGTGTTTAGTGTTTTGCACTATGTGTGTAGTATTTTGCAAAAAGTGTGAGGCTGAGAATGTGCTTATAGTTGTGCTGATTTGGGCTGATGTTTTGCTCCTTGTGTGTCAGGTTTTGCTACTTGTGTGTTATTTTTTATTTTAGTGTGTAAGCAATCGGAAAAAAAAACTGTAACAGCCTAGTATAGCCTATACATGGCTTGACTTTTTATTTTAAACCAAAATCAAGATTTTAGGTTACAATGAATATTAATAAGGTAAAAAGATATAGGCCTATCCTTGAATATGAAACTGTTTTTCACCATTTTAATCTGTTTTTATTTTACCTTTAAACCTGGTTCATGTAACCTTTTTTATATACCAATATTTAATGTTGTTTTTCATATCAACTACCCATATAGCCTACATAACTAGCAAATAACCATGTACATATTGTAAATAAAAATTATATTTGCCTACGGCTATTATTTAACTTAAATATATACAAATGTGTAGTCTATAGCCTATATTGTGAATAATAATTTGTTGATCCAATTAATAAGGTCAGCAGTTAGCATAATGATGCCAAATGAAGCTCTCGATAAGAAATGAATCTCTGTTGTTCTTTTTGCATTTGAAGAATAGTAGCATGGGACGCTGTACTGGTGCACAGATGTCAGACTGCACGCGAACAGGCAAGACCACACACTAACTTCTTCAAACATTGCGGTTAACTACAGCGAATGGGTTAGGGATGCAATCAGCTAATGCACTAAAAGGAATGTTCCATCGCCAGCTGCATAGAAGTAGCATTATTCATGAGCATGAGGTGCATGACGCCCCTCATGAGCTGATGCCACAGCTGTTCTTTGTAAAGTCTGCTTAACTTTGCCCAAAGTTTAAACTAGAGTTTGAAGTCAGAGAGAACTTCCATGAAAGTTGCTGTAACAGAAAGGAAATTATCCCTGAATATCATTGAAATATAACTGCCCTGAGATGGTGACAGTCGAATTATGTGTTTAGCCAATCAGAAAGCCTCTGGTGCGTTTGTTGTCTGTCAATCATTCTGCGCGTTCACTGTCACGGGCAGTCCATATATGGGAAGCCGGAAGCTGCGACAGGACCATGATAAAAAGAGTTACTGTAAAGCTTTTCATCGCTGCAAGGAGATGCGGAGAAAGTGCGTTAAGAGCTTGTTTTGCTTTTGCTAGACAGGCAAAGATACCGTGGTTGAAAAGGGGTGTGTGTTTCATTTGGTGGCAAAGTTTGGCGGAAGTTTTGGAATGGCGAACATCCCACCTTTAATAGATTGTAGCACTGTAACACGTTATGAGGTAAATACTGTATTGATTATTTTAGTTTCTTAATTTGCTTGGGAATGTGATATAGGCTACACTAGAGTGTTTTGCTGAACCATGAGCCAACTTTGTTTGCCAGAGTTTTGAGGTTGTAATCAGCGGAGTCAGAGATTAGTAATACAAAAATAATGTATTTTGTTTCATTCACACCATCCCAAAACTATCTAGAGCCTTGATATTGTGACCCACTCATTAAGAGTTCGTTTATACGAGTCATGACAACTGTGTTTGCCAGCCTTTAAAGATGGTAATCAAACATGAAAGTAAAAAGAAAAAAATATCACGATATCAGCTTTGGCCGCTAGGGAGAACCCTTGCACAACTTTTATTTGTGAAGGCTAGCTAAAAAGCTCACACACTGATTTAAGGGGAAAGGCTTTACTCTCACTATTACTTTAGCACAATTCTGAAATATTACAATGGAAAATGTATAGATAACATTATTACAGCGCCGATGTCTTAGTCCAAGCTCAATGCAGAGTTGGCTTGCATTAAGTGTTTTAACAGCTGGTTATGGTAATACATACATTTCTAACTGTTTTGGCAACTGGTTATGGTAGTATGTTGCTGGTTTGCCATCATTTTTGTTTTGTTTTCTGCTCACCACTACAATACAAGATGATGTCTTGTATGAGGTCAATTAACAAAATATGCAATCCTAGAGCTAAAACACATGCCCTGACTCACAATGCTGCAAGTCATCTCTTTAATGAAAGTCATTCAGCTCTTGAATCAACTTTTTTAGTTGCTCCAGTGAGAGAGATCCCAGATTATGGTTCCTTTTCACCAACATTGAAACTTGTGCATTAGATAAAATGTTCTACATGCATCTCAGAATGTCTAATAAAATATTTAATTTTTATTTAATGGTTTATAATTTTGGAAATGCAAATCTGCAGCTAGAAATTCACTGGTACACCAAGAAAAAACACTGAAAATGGATTGCTTAGATTTAAGTTTAGCTTGTACTGTAACAGTGCAAGACTTGAAGACATAATTTACAAGTACATACTTTAAACGTGTCTTTGTTTAACAGTCAATCAGCAGTGAACTCTATACAGAAACACATCTGGTGCGCAGTTTTCATGACATGTAGGAAAAAGAGCATGCAACTCTGCAAGACTAAATTAATTCAGCAACCATTTGGTTCATATTTTTTATTTTTCCATTTGATATTATGGTTGTTCAAAGTGCCACCTGAATGTGCTGTCTCTGTCATCTTTACCCATTTTTTCATTTCATATAAGGTCAAAAAGAATGTTGCATCAGTGCATTTCTTTTTCAGTGAGTGACCACTGATGTTGACACCTGGAGTCTAGATTACATCCCATTTTTTTGTTTAATATACTAATTATTAATATACAATAATGATTTTATTTTGTAAAGTAAATGTCTTGTTTGCTGAAATAAGATCTGCATTATTGTTCTGTATTGGGCACCTGTCATCCCCAGATTATTATCGAAAGATGTAATACATTGTCATATGAGAACCTCTTTCCTTTATTGCCCTATAGTTTACAAACTGTGTTTACATGGTCGTTTCGTTTTCATTTCTATATAAATACCTCCAATATGCTTTAATAATAAGGCTTCGTGTTTTTTTGGAAGATAACTGTGTTTTGAAGACGGGTGTGGTTGATGTAGATAAATGTAGCTGTGAGTATAATCCATGTTTATTAGTAGCTATAAATGTCTCATTGTAATCCTTTCCAAATATTCGCTCAGGTATGCCGCTTTGATTATAAAATCAGAAGGAAAACTAGCGATCATCGAGTCTATTTCACAGGCGTCGCGTGAAGGTAGAAACATTAAGTCACCAATAGATGGCGGTAGATGACCGTCTAATAACTCAACAATCACGAATCATTTTGTGTAATGAGCTGTATTTATTTTTCTTACAGTGACGCGTGTCCTTTTACTTTTCAAGATCAATAAAAAAACGTTTGGGGGGGGGTTTTATCTTTCGTTACCCTTTCGTACGGGTCAAATTCCCAAGGGCACTGATGGATATGCTATGTTTAACTGAAGTTATAAATATAAAATATGTTCGAAGCGTTGCGACTGAACGAAACTGATTTAAGAGTTATTACAATCTTACCAAAACATCCTTAAGTATTCAAATAACACCAAATTCACATAACCCTGTAATTTATCATGTTGGCCAAACTGGCGATTAATTTATAAAATGTTGGGTAGATTAGGTTAAATGTAAATTATGTTTAATAATCATTTGCTTCATTTAATTTTTTCTTTATTTTAAAAGAATAAAATAATGTACTTCCTCATTATTCACAACGTTGCTGTATTTCATTTGATATTTTTTTCTGACTCATTTATCATTTATTTTTGCTTACCTAAATAAATATGAATATTAAACGTGGAAGATTCTGATGTTGGAGCTTTCCTGTAGCTCAAATAGTAGAGCATGGCACTAGCAACGCCAAGATCATGGGTTCGATACCCAGGGAAAGCAAGAGCTGATACAAATATAAAACCTGTAACTTGAATGCAATGCAAGTTCTGCTAAATGCATAAATATAAATATAAGACCTGTTCTAGCTGGAACCATTGTAACAATTACTCCAGTAAATAGGCTATTTCACAGGGCAATGTATTTTTATTATTAAATGTCAAATCTCTGTAAATGCATAACGTTACGGCAACAAAATTTCCATTTAACATTTCTAAAAAATAAATCAACTTTTTGACCGAGAGCATGTTGTATGAAACCTGCCATTAAAGGACTGGGTTATGTTTTTATGAAATAATGAAACACGAAACTATTAATGAAACTGCATAAATGTAGACCTAAAAAAATAGCTAATAACAATAATAATAGGCTAATAATAAAAGTAATGTTATTACAACTTACTAAAAACTTGCCGCAATCTGAATGTGTGAGAAATATCTTTAGACCTCGGTTAAAATAGGCTACATTGTTTGCACAACTGCTATTACAAAAATATGATGCATGATTTTAAATTTGAACGGCAGAATTTACAACAATTATTCTGATGTTGGAGGGTTTTAAACTATATGTGTTTGTATTCAACATGAAAAAAACACTGATGGGGAAAAACACATTTGGACGTTTGACGATAGATAGATAGATAGATAGATAGATAGATAGATAGATAGATAGATAGATAGATAGATAGATAGATAGATAGATAGATAGATAGATAGATAGATAGATAGATAGATAGATAGATAGATAGATAGATAGATAGATAGATAGATAGATAGATAGATAGATAGATAGATATAGGTCTTGGCCTAACGGTCAGGCAAAAACACACTACGTTTCTTTGAAATGTTTATTGCTAACATCACATTGCACTGTACAGATTAAGTGAAATATACTTATATGTGCTTAGTTTAAACTCTATTGAAATGTAACCACAAGACATAAAGTGGCAAGTCCATGACTTCATGAGTTTAACTGATTTATATGCGCTCGGGGCGGTGAGGTCAAGTCATGTCCTCAGGGGCTTTTTCGCTGGTTTTCAAAAATACATTTCCAAGCATCTTGTGAGTGCGCAATTATTAATCCTTCATTAATTGTCTTTACCTCACAGCTATCCAAGTGCTTATCTCTGTGCAACTTGCTCCGCAACAAGCGGACTACATCACACAAGGTTTGACGTCTTGATGCATACTCTGATGGTGATGATGATGATGATGGTGATGATAATATCCCCCAGCAGACGGATGGAAAGAGGGAATTCCGTTCAAATTCAACATGAAGTCCTTCCGTTCTCCGGCTGGGGAAGAATGTGTCGGATAGCGCGATATACCCACTGAGGACAGATATACACAGTGAGAGAAATATACACATCATGAACATTGCATAAAATTGTGTTGCTGGTTTTATTATTTGTATGTATTTATCAGCTCATACATGGGTAGGCTATACAATGTTTACCCCCATATACCCTGTATTTGACAGTAGCCTAAAATATCACTCTCGCTTCCTTTAAATGTGTAGGCCTAAATATTATGCAACAAAAACTCTTGCCATTTTTTTAAGTATCCAAATTGTTTTTCAACAATATTCAATAAAAAATATGTTTTTCGATTGCACTATTTTTAAATTGCCTTATGAGCTCCACACATTTTGTATTTACTATATTTTATTCGCTTAGATAAAAGTGGAATGACTCTTAAGCCCTATCTGACAATAATAACAATAATTCTTATTATTGTTATTTTTATTGTCATTAGTATAATAACATATTATAAATGCATTTTTCTGTTTCCTACCCAAACTGTTTGAACAAAACAAAAAAACGTAGTCGAATGTAGATGTCAACGCTTTTGATCCATGCTCACAAAGTTGCTATAAGATTAATTTAACAGCTATCAGTTCAAAACCTTTTGTATAGTTTATAGTCATCTTAAGCCTAACATGTTGAAATGTTGACAATCTAAGAGCTTTCTTTTTTATCAAGCTTTGGAATTTCAAAATAGTTTTTTTGATTTTTAGATTAGATTAGATTTTTGTTATAAAAAAATGTAGCCTAGATTTTACAACGTAATAGCTACAACACGTGTATTTCAACGTAAATATAATGTCCTCTAAATGTTTCAGAGATTGTATCGTTATTTGCTTTTACCTGACATGTCTGTGTTGTCTCTCGCGCTTGGCTGCATGTAACCCTGTTCCAGGGAGTAGGTGAAAATGCCAGGATGCTGCCCCGTGGACGGTGAATTGCTCGAGACTGCAGTCGGCTGTTTTAGGTATGGAGAATTTGAAGAAGAAGCCCATAGTGCTGTTCCCTCTGAATACGGCGAGTGACCCTCAAGCGCGCCCGCTATTGCAGGAGAAGACGGGACTGGGCTAGTGTTGCTCTCCACGCAATAGTCTCCGTTCCCAGGCACTGGACAGCTAGCCATATAACCATGTCTCGAGCTGGGGGACATGTGACCATGGTGCCCGTTGTTCAGTGACTCATAACCATTACCAGAGAGGTCCAGGTTATAGCCAGTGCCGTGGCACGCAAGTGCGCCGGTGGGTGGTTGGTAATCGAAGCTCTGGGGTAAAATGGCGGAACCGAACCCTAGGCCGTTCATCATTGTGTACATGGGTTTCATGGCCTGACATTTTCTCCTAAACCCGCGTGGTCTTCGCCGAAATGACCCTTCCTCGAACATAAACTCACTGGTGGGGTCTATGGTCCAGTAATGTCCTTTCCCCGGCCGCCCAAGACCTTTTGGTAGTTTAATGAAGCACTCATTCAGAGACAAGTTGTGCCGAACAGAGTTTTTCCAGCCCTGATATGAGCCTCGGAAAAAAGGGAAGCGTGTTTGTAAGAATTGGTAAATCTCACTCAGTGTGAGGCGCTTTGTCGGTGCGCTCTGGATGGCCATCACGATGAGTGCAATGTAAGAGTAGGGCGGTTTCTCCGGACGTCGCAGTCCTGAGTTAGTCTTTTTAGTCTTGGACACTGCGCCATGGTCCTCCAAGCTACCTGTCGCGTTCATCAGTCCTGGATCCACCGCGCTGGACGCGGGACTGGTCCTCATCGGGGGCGTCGAGCGCACTGGTCCGTGGGAGCTCTCAGTCGTCATCTGTTCTGCGCTGACGTACGAACACAACTGGCTGACAGACGTAGACGTTGACAGAAGAAAAAGCTTAAGCAAGCCCCAAAGATTGAGATACTCGGTAACCAACAACGAGGTTCAAGAAAACAAAAGTTCCGAGAATAAACGCCACGCTTATGCTAATTTAACAAGGCATCCTATGTAGACTTAACGGTCTTCTTTTTCTGGCTTCAACGTAGTGATCAAAATCCAGTTTTTGGTTAGGGAAAAAATCCAAGTAACGTGCGTAATCGTGGTCCTTATTAAAGTTTTGAAAGGGTCTTTTTCTGCCACGAGCACTGTTCTGGTCCTGGCGGCTGTAGTCCGTTTTTGAGGAAGAAATGGAAAGACTGAGTTCGTGCAGCGCCTCATCTAAACAAAACTCGACAGCCAATCACTCAATAACGCTCCCCGGCTTTCTCTCCTCTAATTGCTCCTCCTTTCCCGCCTCACCCACCCCTTCAAACCCCTAGACCCATACAAACTCAACTCTTTCTCTCTCTCTCCAGCCTCACGGACTGTCCACCAAAATCAACTGACCCTCAATCTATCACTATGCGACCACAAACATCGCGTCTCTCATCATTATCATCATCTTTCTGGCTTGAGCTTGCTTATTCTTTTGAATTGTTTATAAAATATGCTTTGGCCATTTCTCATGAATGAGTCAGAGGTGCACGCTTTTTGAGAATAAAGTTGGGTAGAATAGAATTATGATTTTTAATAAAGATTATCTTAGCTTATCGAGTGAGCTGAGGGCTAATCCTGGAGTTTACTTTGTGAAATTCGCATTTGCAACTCGAATTCTAATTGGATGGGTTCATCTAATGGACTTGGAGGGCTGTCAATACGAACAAGAACTCAATGAGCGTGAGAGGCCTTAATAAAGCCAGCAGGGCTAAAATAAATAAACCATACCATTAAACGAGGGAGACAGTGATCAGCGAGAGACAGACATGGACAGGGGAGGGAGAGGGGGATGACTTTGGCTCGAGTGGAAGCAGGCTGTCTCTGTCGAGGTCTGGATACCACACACAGCGCAGGATCAGTTTACAGGCCCGGGGCTACAGCACATCCCATGAGTCCGGCGTTCATTAACAAAAGAAAAAGCCAATTAGCCATTTGGACTTCGACAGCTTCCGCAAGCAAAGAAGGGTCACAGCAGTCTTAGACCAGTATAGCCTAAATATGAATTTATTTATATAAACGTAAACACGTCTAATGCATATTTCCTTATTGGTTTGGCTACTACAAAGATTAAGGTAGGCCGCCTACTTTTTAAAACATAATTGTTATGCGCCATAATTCGTCATTGCTTTTGTTTTTAATGTTAAAGTTAAAAGAAACATTTATTTTAAAACAGACAAAATAAAATTACATTTGCTTACAGTAGACAGACCACCACACACACACACGCACATACACACGCACGCACACACACTAAGTCAAAAGTTTTTGGACAATAAGATTGGAATTTTTTAAAATAATTATAATTATTTTCTGTTCACCAAGCCTGCATTTTTTTAAATCCAAAATACAGCAAAAGCAGTAATATTGTGAAACATTTTTTCCTATTTAAAATAATTGCTTTTTATTTGAATGTATTTTAAAATGTAAATAATTTCTGTGATGACAAAGCTAAATTTTCAGCATCATTGCTCCAGTTTTCAGTGACACGTGATATTTCATAAATCATTCTAATATGCTGATTTGCTGTTCAAGAAACATTTATTATTATTATTATTATTATCAGTATTTAAAACAGTTGAGTATATTTGTTCAGGATTATTTGATGAATAGAAGGATCCAAAGATCAGCATTTATCTGAAATAAAAAGCTTTTTTCATAGCATTATACACGGTACCATTCAAAAGCTTGGCGTCAGTATAAAATTAAATAATTATATATGCATTATGAAATTATAGAAATCATACTTTTTAGCTAGCAAGGATGCATTAAATTGATTAAAAGTGCATAATGATAAAGACATTTTATAACGTTACAATAAATTTCTATTTCAGATAAATGCTGTTCTTCTGAACTGTCTATTCATCAAAGAAACCTAAAACAATTATATTTATTGTTTTCAACAATAACAATAATAATAAAAAAGAAAATTTTTTTTGCAGCAGCAGCAAATAAGAATATTATTATTATTTCTGAAGAATCGTGTGACTGGAGTAATGATGGAAAAATTCTGCTTTGAAATCACAGGAATAAATTACATTTGAACATATATTAAAATAGAAAACAGTTAATTTTAAATATAAAAAAACATTTCACAATATTACTGTTTTTGATGTAGGCCTATTTTGGATCAAATAAATGCAGGCTTGGTGAGCAGAAGATAATTCATTAAAAATCATGCTGTCCAAAAGCGCTTGACTGGTAGTGTAGTGTATGGTGGTCTGTCAACTGTTCTGGCAAAAAAATAATATATATATTTTTTTGTATTTACTAGTTATTTTACTGACTGACTTTGTACATTGAAGTCGATCAGCAGAATATTTTTAATCGAATTTTGAGATCCACTTCTGTATTTGTTTATTATGCATTGTTATTAAATGTTACGGTTTATTCTATTATTATTTATGGTGCTAAAAATAGCAGTAAAGTTATAGACAACAAATACAGCATTATGGCTTCTTCATAAATGGCACGGGATATGTTATCTCTCGCACTCTCTTTTTCCCCCTCCCTTTATAATCACTCAACTCTTTTAAGTGTTCTTTTGAACAAAGCGAATCAACAATCCCCTAGTTTTAACTTACCGTGAGGATGTGGATAAAAACATGTTCCCGCGCTATAGAAGCAGTGTTTCGCCGGGTTTCCCCCGCCCGCAGAGCGCCTGACCCCCGCCGGGTCCCGGATACCCGCGGCTGCTCTGCTCTAGAGGACACTTTGAACACAGGCCATCGCTACGAGTGTATGTGCGTAAGAAAGCATCGCGCTCCCATGCGCACTGATCTATTTTCATTACAGGCCTAATTGAGGCACTGTAAACAAGATTTATGACTTATTCATTGTCAAACTATGCGCATCAAAGGCTCCAGTCAACCCTTGACCCGAGACCAGTTTATATGAAGTAGGCTATCATAAAAAATGTGAGTATGCCATTTAAAGAAAGTAGACTTACACCTGACACACAGCTACAATATACAGAAATAGTTTAGGGTAAAATGTACTCTAAATTATTAGAGAACGAGGGCGCTAACAATTATATTCAATAGATTTTGAAATATAGGACAGTGATCATTTTAATTCACTGACTAATTATAAGAGATTATTACAGTGAAAAAAAATGATGCATGATATTTTATCCGTTAATGTTTTATTTTATAATTATTGTATCACAGTTGCGCCTTCAGTTCTCATTGCTCCGTCGAAGAAGGCTTAGGTCTGTTATTTAACCCATTGGCTTTACACACTGAAATATTCAACCCACGAGATTTGTAAGATCAATTGATTTGATGCTTGCTGTTTTTTGTTTTTTAAATCGATGTAGCCTAAACAATTTTGCATTTTGTGCGGTATGGTTTCGATGTCAGTTTGCACTGGCATGAGTGACACCGGAAGGAATGTATTTTACTTGGAATAAATAGGCTAAATTTGAATGTATTTTGTATATTTCGTTTCGTATATTGTCATGTCTAATTCATTTGGTTTAAACATGCTCTTTTTGTCTTGAACATATCTCTGTAGATAACCCCTCCATTGGTCTGTATGTTTATTTTTCGTGGTTTCTGAATAAGCCTGTATATGTATAGCCTACGAACGAGCGCTTATTTGCAGCTGAAGTGATCATGAATCATGATAGACTTGGATTCTCAGCTAACGGTTCTTACACGGACAGGTGTGTCATTCCGCGTGTTCACCTGCAGGCTGCAGCATCGCACTTAACTGGCAAGCATTTCAAAAAGTAAGCATATAAAAGATGTCAGCCAGACAATGCATTACTTGCTGTTTATACGTGCCATAACGACAAAAAGTACATAAGATTGTGACCTTTCCTTAACTTTAAAATGTTATAGTGTAATAAATCATCCTCGAACGCTTCGAATTCTCTCAACTTTGATCAGTTTTTATTTATGCCGATTGTGGATTTGCTTTGGCGCTTTATACAACAGACATTCCCTTAATTCGTTAATTAATGAGGCCTAATTAAATAAATAAGGAATTCGTTTATTTATTCATTCATTCACTGGGGAGTAGCTTACATGATAAGTGATATAAGTGAAGCAAGACAAGTCCACGGAGAGTTGGTTGTCTCTTAATCAAGCCTGATCCCTGGCCTGAAAACGACAGGGCTGTCAACTCAAGGAGATGGCGTGACTAAAGACTCAAACGATGGCCCTGCTTCAGTACCGCGGACAGCGCGAAATATGTTCAGGTTTGAGAATAGCAAAATAAAAATAAATGTAGAAAAAAAATTGTCGTGATAAAATTACCCGCAATTTACAAAATAAAATGTGCTTTAATAAGAAATGTAAAAACGGTCCAGATTTCGTTATATGTCGTTTAATGATTCATGTCTTGCTTTTGTCGTGGACTTCAGCCAGGTGTGAGATTGCTGGAGTTTATCTGAACATGGCATGCGCTTTTGTAGGCTATTTGTGTGATTTCAAACGGAAGTCAAATCGTCTGCAAACACTAGATATGAGTTGTAATAAGCCATGACGTCGAGCTTATTTTGCATTTATGTGCGCATTTCCATTTGCTTTTATTATACAGTATAACTATTTTCAATTTATAGCCTAAATAAAAAAAATCACTGCCTAGTAGCGATATTATAGATATTAATTTATGATATTAATTACATAAGGGATATTAATTACTGATAAACGTATAAACTGGCCTATAGGCTTAAAATGAAATGAAATATAGAATATTTCTGGATAAACTGGACACTGTTTTTTCCTTTTATGAATGCTTCATTAGACTGAGTTGACTTGTTTGCCAAGAAGTGTCTATTCCGTTAATTCCAACTTTGACAGCATTGGACTTTTATTTGGCGCGTGCGCGTGGCTGCAGCTTCAGTGACGCATGCTTGAAGACATATGTGTTGAATTTTCTGCAATCATTTGAAAAGCTGTTTTGGAATCACGAGTTTCCTGAAACGTGGTCTGTTGGTCAGTGAACAGACCTTGTAATTTCACGTTATGAAGAAGTTTTGTAGAGGCTACTTCTCTTTATGGGAAATGTAAGCAGTGTTCGAATTATACAAGAGGTCAATTACTAATTTGTATTGGGCTTCTATCTCCAAGACTGGTTCAATTAACATGTTTGTGATTATGTGAATCAGTAAATAATTTATATGTGTGCAAGTCATAAAGTGTTGCCTAATGATGATAATTAGTCTATGGTTTGTCTGGTATGTTCTGATACTTATCCTACCGGAAATAGACTGCTGGGCGGCATACGGTTGCCATGGTTACCATCTCAAGCGACCGTGATTTCTGTTTCTGTTATATTTGTCATGATTGTGTATTTTGTCACTGTTTAATGCTTAGAAATTGTACATCTATCAATATTTTTATTTCCAGTGTTTGCTGCCTTTGGTAGCACAGATTTCTGAAAGATTCTGAATCAGAATCATTGTAAGAAAAACATGTTAGTGATGAAAACATGATCTCGTGACCTAATAAGGGACACTCAAAGTAAGAATAAGAATGAATGAAAATGTTATTCTCTGTCATATTTTCTTTTATTAACGAAAGTACAACTGTTGTCCAACTGAGGCTGAGCACAGCTCTAAATAAACCATCATATTTACAAAGACATAAAACACAGTACAAGTGTAACCCAACACAATCTTTCAAAGAAGTAGACTACATTTAAATACATATTCTGTCCATAATTACTGGCATGCTTATGCCATCGTTTACAAGAAATGAAAGTGGAATCAGTAAACACTGCACTGGTGCGACATTGATTCATCTAAGCAGACATGCAGCACTGCAGTAAGTATTGTGCGTGGACTTAAATCACGAAAACACCCTTTAACAGAGGAAAGTGCACATGACTGGTGTGTCAAACACCAAAGAAATTGCATTAAAGCGCGCGAAAGTCTGCAAATTGGCTTGTTCACTTGTCATTTCATGACAGCAGAGAGTCTATTCTGAAGGGGTGATATCCAGTCACTTGTACAGTAGTGCGGGAGTGTGCCAAACCCGGAAGGGGATTCGGTATGTCCGGCAGCATTCGGCTGATGTTAGCCGTGTTACACCTGTAGATAGGAAAGGCACTCGACACCTCAGAACTGACCTGGAACCCGGTCTGCGGCGGATAGCCCATGACGACTGGCAGAAAGTGCGGAGCCCCTGACAACATTAGCCTGCTACCAAAACACGTGTCCTCTGTGCTTTGCTCCCTCCGCGTAAACGGTTTACTGAGGATGCTGTCTATGGCGAAGGAACTGGAAAACTTCGAGGATTCGTCGCGCGCTGGGAGCCGGCTCTCATATGCAGGCGCGCGCTCTTCAGATTCCGCAGAGCTCAGGTTCTTCTTACTGATGCGCTTCCTCCTCCGGCGGAAAACGCCGTCTGCGAAAGTGTATTCACTGTGTGGGTTCAACATCCAGTAGTTGTCTTTTCCCCACGGACGCGAGGGGTCTCGCAGCACTTTTAAAAAGCAGTCGTTTAAAGACAAGTTATGCCGTACGGAGTTGCGCCACCCCGTGTAGCTGCCCCGAAAGAACGGGAATTTTTTCATTAAGTACTCGTTTATTTCAGCAAGTGTGAGGCGGCCGGTGTTGGAATCGCGTATGGCCATAGCAATGAGCGCGATGTAGGAGTATGGTGGTTTGGGTCTACGCGTATATGGTTTCGCCTTCCCGTCCGAAACGGGGGCACTTGGTCCTGGGCTGTTGGCTGAACAGTCTCCATCCGAACCCAGTTCCTCCTCCATGGACAGCGGTGAAGCCACGTTCACATCCATGTCACTGCACAGGTCCAGCGGCTTGTCCACAAGGCGACTCGCAGAGAAAACCTCCAACTTCATTGTAAAGCGCCTCTGTCACTTTATAGTACTGAGTAGCTCTTTTATTAAAGAGTATTTGTTTTGAGCAGCACTTTCGGGAGTGCTCAGTCTTAGTTAATGTCAAAGTCTATTAAAGAAACAAGAGTTATCACTTCCTATCGGTTAAAAAGTCCTCATGGGAGAACGGACTGCAGCGGCTGCGTTAATATAATCGCTCGGCAGGGACGGCCCACGAGGGCGGGGCTTAGAGTCTAGACCTATCAATCACAAGCGCATTCACGCGAGTTAAGGGTTTAGAGATGCTCACCTGCCCTCGTGAGTGTACGGATGGAGTGTGTGAGGTTTGGAGTCGTAAGACCAAAATTAATTCTGCATATGTTGAAAGTGGTTCTAAATATTTAAAAGGCTATTCATTAATTCAATGTTTTGCTTTAAATGTAATAATATCAACAGGTTTGTGTGATGTTTAAGTTCAAGTGAGCTCTTGTACATCATCAACCCGTAGATGTAAACTCACATGACACATATACTCACAATTATAGTGAAACCATTGTGTGTGTAGTTTACCTATACTATATGAGGGATACATTTTAAGAAATTAAAAAACGACTTGTGTCGATATTTTAAGGTCCTCAGTGTTTTATATTATATATTAGAATGTACAATTTAAACGACTCGATGACAATCAAGGATAGAAAAGCCTGAAATCATCATCAGAAGAAAAATGTATGTATATGATAAGCAGTTATAGCTGGACTGAGTTGAGTTCCCCATTCAGCTTATTCATTGTTTACAGACGTAATACACTGCTAGACAAAGAGAACATGCCTTCTAATTCATTTCTGTGAAATTGGAAAGGTGGCCTTGCCACGGTATGTGGAATGTCACACCTGATTCTGACGCACCCAATACCTGACATCAACGTGTCACTCACGATCATTCTTTGTAAACTGAGTTTACATGTTTAATGAAACAATTTGCTTGTGGCAGTTGCTGACTTTTGAAAGAATGGGGAAGTTTACCGCATTTATGATGAGCTTGGATGAGAGCCACATATACCTAAAACGGTAAGAACAGGGACGAGAAGCGCCACAGAGATCACACACAGGTCAGAGAGTATATGAAAAAAAAGACAACACCTGTCTAAAAAATCCAACTGAGCAAATCTCTTGTATTCTCTCAGCAGAGTTGAAGGCACAGTGAAAGGTCATAAAGTTTCATAAGTTCCTAATGTGCCCTTAGGTGAGTGATAATCATTTAACTGTCTTTTGAACCACACCTACATAAAGCCTTTGGGATATTTTTTCTTTGAGTGAATCCAAAACATTCTCTTGTGCACCGATGGTGTGTGTAATTTTCTGGGTTCATGGGGCAGGCAAGCAAGCCTGTGCGACTTGTGGTGTATGCCTATAAACACACACACACAAATACACATACATACACACATGATTATATAGTCTTCCATGGAGACAGTCTCAGCATGTGTTACTGTTGGGTTCTCGGTAACCATAACTTAAATTTCCACAACAAATAAGATATTTTGAAGAATATGGCAGTCCAAAACAACATTGGAACCAATTGACTTTCAGTGTATGGACAAAGAAATGCTGAGACATCAAAATATCTTCTTTTGAATCAGAATCAGAATGAGCTTTATTGCCAGGTATGTTTACACATATGAGGAATTTGTTTTCAGGACAGAAGCTACAGCAGTGCAACAGAATGACAGCGACAGAACAAAAACACAGATAATACAAATAAGAATTAAAAAGAACAAGTAACTAAGGATTAACAATATACAAATTGACAATTGTACAGGTATATAACAATGGACAGCTTTGTATGTACAGGTATATTATGTGCAATTGAAGTGTAGACTAAGTATGTGTGTTAGATAAATACCACACATACTTTTGTGTTCCGCAGAAGAAAGAAATTCATACAGGTTTGGAAGAACACGACGGTGAGTAAATGATGTTCATTTTTGTACAGAAAAAATGCAATAGTTTTGTGCACAACACATCAGTACCGATATTTCAAGTTTTTTTTATTTATCAGCACACAGGATGTCCTCTTTTGTGTTCCACAGAAGAAAGACAGTCATACTGGTTTGGAACGACATGAAGGTGAGTCAATGACCGAATTTTCATTTTTGAGTGTTCAGGGTCACAGTTCAATTAGTTTAACGGTTATATGCTCTATAAAACGTCCATACATTATACTTCTAAACTCATCCATGCATTGAAAAGCTCACAGACCTCCATTGTCACAGGCTTAGAGTTGTCATATGTAAACCATACTTTTGTAAAATTATCCATTTTAAAACTAAAAGGTCTTGGTAAATCCACTCACATAAACCACACACGAAACACATTCTACTTCATTTTTATACAACAAAACCTTTTACTTTGATGAATTGTCTTGAAATAAATGACATCCTGATGTATGATGCTGACCACATTTCTGTTAAGAGACCAAGATGTCTTGGAATATCCCTGAATATATACAAAAACCTTGACTACTTCCACAGTCATAAACTCAAATAAATATGAATTTAGCTTTAGTTTGGCACTGTGTGCGGCTCCAAACCGCTGCAGTCAGATAGAGTTTCGGCCCTGTGCTTACTCATTTCCCTACCATTCCAAGACGAAATGATTTCCAGCAGGCTGAACATATGAGCAGGCCTAAAACTGACATTTAAAGGGCACGTCAACCAAGCTTTCTCCTTTGTAGAAATGTAGTCGAACGCTAATAGAAAGAGACCATATTAAATGGTTGGCAGTTTGATTCTGGACCTGCAAAAGTCACCACCTTTCTCTCTTTGTGACAGCTGAAATGATCGTTCTCCTCATACCTGCTGTGTTTAGCCCCAGCGGCCATCTGATAACTTTAAGTTCAGGCCTTCTGTCTGCCATGCGATGTGTGTGTGCGCAGGTGTGCGTGTGGTTTATCTTTTTTAAATGCAGGTGTCATGGTCTTTTTCTCAACACAAGAAGTTCAAAGTCATCTATTTATCTTCTGTCTAGTGTGTAGATAGGATCCAGCACTTGATCAACACTGTTCTTATCAGTTTAGCTTTAAATACCAACCAAGCCATCAAGTATTTCAAGAATTTGTTTGGCTGTCTGGGTATTATTATGCAAATAAAATATTTTGGTGTTAAAATACAACAGAGTTTAATAATTGTTAAATAATGATGCACTGTATATCAGTACTGACATTTAGAGATTAATTCCATTAATCAGTTTTGATCGATATTGAATTTTAATTGAACAATGTAATTTAATTGTGCGTCTCAGTTCCTCCATGTTTACATTACACACAATTAAAGTTAATCTTTAATAATTAATTAACACTGTTATTTTAAAATAAATATACATTTTTCAAACCTCACATTAAGATGATGTGATGCCTAAATTCACTTTAAACATTTAAAAAAAGTGTTTTTAGTGTATTGTTTTTCATTTATTTACACAAAATCGTATCACATTTTGATACTGGCAATCTAGTAGTTATGGATCTATTAGTGTTTTGGTTAAGATTTGGTTATTTAGCTGTTTCCAAAGTGACATACAGCACACTTATACCACTCATATTACTGTTGATAAATGGAACTGAGTGTCTTGACAAGGTCTCACAGAGTTCACAGAGGTCATGTCAGCAGTTGACGCCACTCTCCAGCTGATAAATCATCACTTCTATAGTTTGGATTACCAGCCCAGATCTTTAACCACCACCAGATGCTATGATTACTACACCATTTTAGCTTTGGCACATAAAACGACGGTAAGATGTTAGCGCACCGCTGAGCTAACAGCCGAGAGAAATGATACAGCAGCCGAGTCTACACGCTCATTATCACAGAGGCTTTGGCTCGTATAGCAGCACCGGTGATTCTGTGTGTGTGAAAAGTATTTCATATTTGATTACATCCCAAAGCTGTCATGAGAGAACACGCACCTGTTTTATGCCTTGTTTGGTTCGAGCTATACCCAGAATTTCCCTCTCTTTTTCTCTTAATGAATTCCTTAAATTTTCTCCTTCCTCCCACTTAGGTTTGTTTTTGTTATCTTTGTTCCAAGTGTGTAATTTGATACAATGAGTAGTTGTGTGTTTGTTGTTGAGTGGATATGTGTTTACATCTGCAAGTACGAATAGCATTTTATCACTATGAAGTGTGAAACCTAATTCTGTTTTTGAGTGTGTTGCTAACTCTTTGCGTGACAGCAAGTGTGTGTGTGTGTGTGTGTGTATTTGGCGTGACAGCGTTGCAAGGATTGCAGGTGCATGGTGTCATGTTAGAAACTGGTCTCTGAATATGGTTTTGAGTCTCAGACAATAAAACACGGACAGTTTATTTCAGTTTATGAGTGAGAAACTGAACCATTCGTGTTATTGAGTTTACTTGCTGATATAAAACGGTTTGTTTTTAGAATTTAAAGGAGGTTGAAGTTCTGTATAGGATTGAAGTGAATATTTCATTAAAACATATTGTGGTTTTGTGGACAAAAACTGGACAAAAATGCTCATATGAGCTGGTACTGAGTTACTAGAGTCTGGTTACTCCTCACCTGTTTCAATATAACTGTGTGTGTGTGTGTGTGTGTGTGTGTGTGTGTGTGTGTGTGTGTGTGTGTGTGTGTGTGTGTGTGTGTGTGTGTGTGTGTGTGTATACAACTATAGCATATATATATATATATATATATATATATATATATATATATTGTGTATATATAAATACACACACATGCAGTAGCCTATATATTTTAAAAATATTTATACATATATGTTTAGACATTTATATTATTATATTTTATATTATACAAGCAGAGCTGCTAAAATCATCAAAGACTCAAATCACCCTGATAACCTTTCTCTTCATTTTACTGTCATCTGGCAAGCGCTTCCATAGCACCATGATGGCTAAAACTGAGAGACTTAGGAGGAGCTTCTTCCCCCAGGCCATCAGGCTCCTAAACTCAAACTCGGTCTCATAACATCAACATGACTCCATTTAATAATCAGTAAGATATTAATTATTCTCCATCATCCGCATTGCTGCTATATAAATGCCCGGTACAACCTGTTTGCACATTCTTCTTGCACATCCCTGCTTATATTATTATTTATTAAGTCCACAGTATACTGTCCTGCACATTTAATTTTATTGCACATCTTATTCTTCTTTATTTCTTCTTCTTATTTATTTATTTTATTTTTTACCTATATATTTATGTATATTCTCTTGTGTTGTATTACAATATTTTGCACTGTCCATTGAGCGGACCTGACTTACATTTCACTGCTGATTATATCCTGTATAATTGAGAATGTGACGAATAAAACCTTGAATCCTTATACATATATATTTAATATATAAACATAACACATTTTTCTTAAATATATTCAGCATGTGTTTGTATTACATATACATAGTAAGTATACACAGTATATATATATATATTATGTAAACAAAAACTTTTATTTTGGAAGTGATTAATCGCAATTAATGGTTTGACAGCACTATTATATATATATATATATATATATATATATATATAATTTAAGTTATTATTGAATTCATTTGATTATATTTTTCATTGCGGATGGTTGAAGTATGTTATTTTTGATCAGGTCTTATAAGATTAGGCTTGTTATTGGAAAACAATGAATTTAAAATGACTGGATATAAAATATATGTTTGAGAACAGTCCTGACAGAGTCTGGTTTCTTACTTGTGTGAAATGAGCTTGTGAGCTTGTGGGTGTGCATTCATGTGAGTGGAATCTGAAACAGTTCAACTCTGTGATTCCCCGTGTCTGCTGAAAGTAGCCATGTGTTCAACAACAAAACGTCTGCCCTCATTGTCTGTTCAGTGTGTGTGTGTGTGTGTGTGTGTGTGTGTGTGTGTGTGTGTGTGTGTGTGTGTGTGTGTGTGTGTGTGTGTGTCCTTTCTTTGCACTTTTTAAAACTCACAGACACTCGCGGAGGGCTTTCACCTGAGGTGATGTTAACTTGCCAAACCAGTAAAAGAAAAATAAACAAACATACAGAGGTAGGCAAGCACTGTTATTACAGCGAGGTTATTCAGAGGTGATGTATGTGTGTGAAAGTAAACCTAAAATCTGTTAATGTCACTGTGGTTATACATCTGCAAGGCTGAACCAAAGTGCTGTGGGTCTACATCCACTAGTTTGTGTATCAAGACGGCGGGATGACAAGTTTAGGATAAGGAAGAGAACATCATGTTTAAATAATCTATGTCGCATGCTGATTTAGATGGTCCTCAGCTCTTTATCACTGCTCTTCACATGCTACAGCAGCTCTGCTCGCATGCAGCCCGGAGAAAACATTACAAAAGGCATTTTCTTTAAAAAAATCTGATAGTGGATTATCTGATATGAGTTGCACTGTATGCCACGTGTTGACAGCTTTAACTGCACTCTGTGCTGCGCAGGAGGCATTTTTAAGAGAAATGTAAGCAACACCCCTCCACCCTTATGGTCTGCCGGTGGATTTGTGTTTACCTGGCGAGCGTAGCCGTTCTGCTGGCTTTCTTTGTCTAAACTTGAAAGAGGATCCAAACGCTCGCCCTCCTCACGCACTGTGCTTCGCACGACACACCCCGCCCTCGCTTTACTGCTGCAGTGATTTACCGTAAAAGAAACCAGGGTGGGTGTTTGATATTCATATTTTGTTATATTATATAGTTTAAATCTGTTTTGGAGCACAGTTGTGCATGATTTACTTAAGTGGTGCAAAATAATCTGTGATTGAATGATAAACTGTCCTTACTATGATAAAAATCACACCATTGCTGTTCATGTTGTTTAATTGAAAAATAATTGAGCAATTTTATGAAATATGTTTTGTCACAGTACTTGTTGTTTTGGAACCCATTGACTTCTTTATATGATCAGAAACAATATTTTCTTAAAAGTTCAAAATATCATTATTTTATGTTCTGCAGAAGAAATAAAGTCATACAGGTTTGGAGTGACATGAAGGTAAGTAAATGATGACCCATTTTATATATATATATATATATATATATTTATTTATGTATTAAATAATTGTTTTTGTTTTAGTTAACTCTCTCTTTAAGTACACTCAATAAAATAATGTTCATTGGAGACATTGACCGAGTGGCAGATGCTATTGTTGGTTAGTATAGTCCTGTATTGATCCAGTGTTACTCATTTATATTTGTCTGGGTTATTAATCAGCGGAAGTTACACTGGAACAAACGGATCTCCAGATGCAGATTACAGAAAGAACAGGGTAATTCAACATCGATCCATTAACACACACACACACACACACACACACACACACACACACACACACACACACACACACACACACACACACACACACACACACACACACACACACACACACACACACACACACACACACACACACACACACACACACACACACACACACACACACACACACACACACACACACACACACACACACACACACACACACACACACTTGTGCCCTGCTAAAAGTAATCACCATGAATGATAAAGTAAGCGCAAGATGTTTTCCATAGCTTTTGTGTACATTTTACTTTTGTTCTTAAGTACAAGTTCTACCAGCAGTGTTTTGCTCACTATACTCTTAAAAATAAAGGTTTCAACAGGGGTTTTAGCAGTGGAAGAACCATTTTTGGTTGCCTAAAGAACCATTCAGTGAACAGTTCCTAAAATAACTTTTTCTTTCTTAGTGTAAAGAACATTAATATTCTAAAGAACCTTTTGTGGAATGGAAAGGTTCCAATGATATAGATGCCAATAGATGACAATAAAGAACCTTTATTTTCATAGTTCCGCTAGTCAGGCCTACCTGAATGGAAAGGAGGGTGTTTACAGCAGGACGTCGACACCTCTGTGATGTCAAACTGAGTTTTTGTTACACTCTTTTTTAATTTTGCTTTTATTTTATGGGATATTGCAGTGGAGACACGAATAGTGAAATGGGATCGTGACCCGTGTCCTCATTAGCCTTATTCAAGTATGCAAAAAAACATGTTTGTATATTCTGTGTTTGTGTATGTGCGTGTGAGGAAGAGAGAGAGTGATGGTGAAATTCTTGGCTCATGTCAACACTTCATTACACAAAACAGTTCAGCTAAAGG